>CANXYC010261512.1:0-16698 GCA_948193065.1 Aleurites moluccanus | reverse complement strand
AAATGTCACAAGTGCCAGATATTTGTGAAGCTTTAGAAGCGACCTCCTGTTCCGTTGCACTTGACTACAACACCCTGGCCTTTTGCTACATGGGGCATTGATGTCATAGGGCGCATCAGTCCTAAATCCTCAAATGGTCATGAGTACATTCTGGTGGCAATAGATTACTTCACAAAGTGGGTAGAAGCAGCCTCTTATCAGGTGTTGAATTCTAAAAAGGTAGCACACTTTATCCAAAATAACATCATTTGTCGGTTTGGATTGCCTTTTGAGATCATCATCGACAATGGGTCTCATTTTTAGAAGGAAGTAATAAATTTGCTTGAAAAGAAAAAGATTCAGCATCATTGGTCTATCGATCTCACACCAACGGGGCAGTTGAAGCAGCAAATAAAACAATTAAGACCATTATGCAAAAGATGATTACCAATCATAGAAATTGGCATGAATGCCTTCCATTTGCATTATAGGGGTATCAGACCTCCATTTGAACACCAACGAGGGTAACTCCGTATTCTTTAGTGTATGGGATGGAAGCGGTCCTTTTGATTGAAGTACAGATCTGCTCTGCAAGGGTCATGCGAGAGAATCAGCTTAGTGAGGCAGAATGGATCAAGGGGTATCATAACCAGCTGAATGCTATTGATGAAAAAAGGGTGGATGCATTTTACTGAATTCAAGGGTATCAGCAAAGGCTAGCCCGCCATTTTAATAAGAGAGTAACTGACAGAGGACTGGAGGAAGGCAACTTAGTGCTTAAGGAAATCAGTGCTCCTATGCATGATCCAAGAGGGAAGTTCAGGTCAAACTGGGCCAGACCATATGTGCTCAAGAAGATCTTGTCTAGTGGAGGTGTCATACTTATGGATCTGGATGGGAACGAATTTTCAAATCCTTGTAATCTTGACCAATTAAAGAGATATTTTGTGTAATTCTTGTTTCATGATGTACTGTATGAACATAACTACGAGGACTTGATTCTCCCAAAAAGAAAATTTTGATGTGTGAAAAAAAGTGCAAATGGAGATACGTAGGCAGCCCACCTTGGGTACGGTCCAAAGCATAATAAAATTATTATTTTCTATGTCTAGATTAATTGGTTCATGTTCGCTAAGTTGAAAACCTGAATAAGGTAGTTTAGGCAAAAATTAAAGTAGCTTGGCAAGTTAAAAACCCGAAAGGGAGGCTCGGATAAAAATTAGAGCAATAAAAAAAATAATAAAAAAAAACACTAAAAAATAAAAAAATAATAAAAAAAATAATGTATATATATATAAAAAAAAATGCCTTATTTTGAATTGGAATTCATTAATTATTTTCGAGTCCTTTTTCATCAAAGTATTCTATCCTGTCTCGTCTGTCAGAATCAAAATAATAAAAATTCCATCTCATTTTATTCAATTTCAGCAAATTCAAATGAATGAAGTCCATAAAAGTTCCAAAAGATGGAATACAAACAAACCCGAAAAAAACGGGTCCTAGTCTAAGCTCGTCTTCTCCTGGGATGAACATCCTCTGAGTTGTCAGAGTCCTCATCCTCGATTATGAGTGTATCTGGCTCAACCTTCACCTCCACCTCGTCTTCAGTCCCAGTAGTTTCTTCTAGTTTTGTCATTGTATCTGTCTCAATATCCCCAGTCTCAGTGTCAGCCTCCAATTATGTAATCAAGACAACTCGTATGATCTTCTCAATGGGCCAAACTTCTGTGATGAACCAAGAGTCATAATCTTCCAGCTTGCTTAACAATCCTGCAGGACATACAAAGTGCATCAATTGCCTCCAGCCATTTATTATGGCCTGGGATACAGGTTCGGTAATTGGAGATGTGGGAAAAATAACTCCGTCCGGTGGAGTGCCTTGTGGCTGACTCATCTGCCTCAAAATTTTGGTTCCTTGGTAGAATGAGGTCATAGAAACCCCCAGCAAATACACCATCTTGTATCCATAGCTCATTGTAATGAATGAGTCAATCCCATACTAGGAACAATACCAGAGCAACTCTTTAGAATCCAGCTCCAAAATCTAAGCAATCCACTCCTTTTCTGTGTCAAAGCGAATCAGAGTTCTTAGCATGTGGTATTGTGCAGCCGAATATGGCATTTTGTTTGGGGGAGCCACTACTTGTAGGTGATCCTTGAGCCAAACCTGAAAAGGAGTAAAAGGGGTTAAAAAAGGAATCCAAAAAAAAAAAGAATGGAAATACAAGATGTTTTTACCTGTAAAATGACAGGGCTAACAGACCAAGGCTCTTCGACTCTAAAATTTCTATCCAGGCTCTGTAGAGTTTCTGCTAACATTAGTCCAGCAATGGTGCAACCTCGCTCCATCTGAGTAATTAACTCCACTACCTGAATGTCTCCCCAACCAGGTGAATTAAAGAAGAGACATCCAACGGTCAAACACAGAACCAAAGCAGTCATTCTATATTTTTCTCTCATTTTGTCTCCTGAATCTTCTGGATATTGGAACTCAGGTATAACTGCAGCTAGGTTGATTCGGCCTTCCACGACCATAGAGCTGGCTAGCTCGTGTCTCAACCCCAAAAGCCTTTTGAAAGAATGAAAATATCCAACCTTGTGTTCAGGGACAGCTAAGGCAGCATTTGGGTTACTTCTGAGGTTGGCGCTGAATTCCTTAAAAGTAGGGCACATTTCCTCCATACTGGCACTGAATCGGAACACATGGTCAACAGGGTCCCAAAACCTGAAACAAGCTTTCAAAAAATCCCAATCAACTTTTACACCCCTCAAAGTCAGAACAAAGTTGATTCTATATTTGCCCAAATTGATCTTTTCAACCATGTCCAGGTTCTTGGTCCACAAAAACATGTGGTGGCTATAGTAGGGCTCCATTAACCTTTTTGAGTAAAATGAGAGAGAAAAGTCAGGAAGAAAATGCTAAAAAAGCACTGAGGGATGCTAAGAAGAGTTAGAGTGACTTTTTCAGAAGAAAGGGAGGCCTTTTTATAGAAAAATGAGCCAAAATAGGTTGGGGCATGCAACAGCACCACCTAGGGCTGGCGGCGCCTTTATAGGCCTAGGGCGGCAGCACCACCTCATGGTTGCTGCGTCGCCAAGCCCTTTGGAGCTCCAGAGCAGTAGCCACCCTAAGCCCAGGGTGGCACCACCAGCCTTGGGCGGCAACAACCCTTCAGGACTGTGGCAGCAGATCTGCCTGGCAGGATTTTCCGGGATGCCTGAGTTTTTTTTGAAATTTTATAGGTCCAGGGCATTCTAGGACATTTCCAAATATTTTTAGGTACTTTAATGCATTTAATTTCATTTTTTGGACTGAAATTATATAACATGGCATTTTAGTCTGCATCCATGAAATGGGGCGATTTAAAAAATAATAAAACATCATTAATACATAACAACATCATTCATACATAGCAACATCATTCATACATAACATCATTCATACATGCATAACACCATCATAACATCCATACATCATAGTCAACAAACAAAGAAAAAGAATAGGAAAAGCTATAAAAGAAGCTCAGTCTCTTCGACGACGCCGGCGAGGGTCCTCCGGTGGATGAGATGGATCAGTCTTGAAATCAAGCCGAGTCAGCATAGCTGTCAAAGCTGGCTCCATTCTACATCCCACACAATAGTTGTGACTAGCCCACTCTATGGTAAGCTGAAAAAAGCAAAACTAAAAGCATAAAGACCATCAACATACTTCAGGGTTATCAGGGAAGTCTAGTGTATGAGGATGGACCGCATCCGGAAGATGGAATGTCTGCAGCTATCCATGAGCATTAATGTAGAAGATATCTTTAGGTAGCAGGTAGGTGGGGACCAAGATGACCCGACTAGGATCATTTCATGTCTCGTAAGTAATGCTGGGGTCAGTTGAAGAAGGGTCTCTTGACGCACCCATACTATGAACTCGACCTGGTTTGGCAGAAGAAGGACCAGTAATGTCAAATGCATGCTCCAGTCGTCTATATGGATCACCAACAGGACCCATCAGAAGGGTGCAACAGAATATCGCATAGTTATCCCTGGGTGTCACATACAGATGAATGGGAAGCCCAGTATAAGCCTCATCAGGAGCACGAATGTCCATGTTCCATCTCATGTCAACCGGTGGGTGTACCGAAACTACCCACCTACCAATAGTCTAGACTCAAACTCTCTCTCCTAGATAGTATAACTTGTAATATGGTGAGTGGAGCAACAATCGGGAACAAGCTAGTGCAACACTTAGGTCAAGTTCTACTGGCATCAGCGGCATCCGATCAATATAGGGTTTCGTCACAACCTGCACAAAGATTTGTTGTAAGTAAAGCCATGAAATATGAATGATATAAAGTCAGCAAAATATCTAGAAAGCATCAAGGCTACCAAAGAATGCCCGAATAGTCTCGAATTCATGTACACGAGGCTGGACCAATATTCCCTATTCCACCGGACGTCGGCTGGAAAAACATCTAGTCTAGGGCTGCTAATAGTGGGGGAAAGTGTCTAAAAGTACTCATAGGCCCATACCTGGTTCAACATGTTAAACAGAAAGCCAGAAAGTAAAGTTCAGAACAGGTACAAAGAGTACCTCCCAGTTCAAACCAACAGGTACAGAGAGTACCTCCTAATTCAAGTTAAATCCAAAGGTGCATAGAGTACCATCAGTTCAAGTTAAACAAAAGATGCAGAAAGCATACCTCCCAGATGAACTAAGTCCCTCCATAGGAATTAAAAGCTCCCCGGGATAGATCGCACATCTCCCAATACATGGTGCTCAGAATAGCGCTAGCCCAATCATATTCACCCAATGCAGTCATAACTATCAAGCTTGGTAGAATATTCAAGTTGACAGTATCACGATGGGTATGACCAAATGTGCATCCAGCTAGGATCAGCAGCATCAGTCTAACAACAGCCTCGGTATCAAATATCATGTCAGTAAACGGCTCCATCTCTCTCAACCGAGCCTGAAGCCAAGTGCGAGGCATTGATATGCGATCCTGAGGGGGATCCTGACCTATAAATCGGGCCATATCCTCAGGAGTAAAGGTAACCCTCCAGTCAGAGTAGAGATCTAAGTGACGGGTTCCAAAGTGTAAGCCAGTCAGCATCCACAGATCCAACGGGGTAACCGCTAGCTCCCCGTATGGAAAATGAAAAGTATTGGTGGTGTCCTACCATCGCTTAGCCAATGCCTTGATCAAGGCCACATTACTCTCGGGATTGGTTTTGACCTTTAGGAAGGATACAAAACCAGTAGGCTCTAATAGGGGCTTTACCGGAGTTTCCTCAGATAAAGCATCAGCGAGATAGGCTAAATTTGAAAAATAAAAAAATAAATAAATAAATGATAAAGTATATGTACCTCTATTCTGCTGTCCTAAGGTTTATGTTGTTTCGGTTCCTGCAGCAAGTTTTTCGGGTCAGGATTGTCCCATAGGGCCTCGTAGCTATGGTGTCCCCGGTTGCTACTTCCAAAAGCTGAAGCCATCAAGAAAAATAGGAGAGCTTTAGAGAGAAAAGCTAGAGAGAGAGAGAGAGAAATGAGAAAATGAGAGTGGAGGGAATGGGAGAACCTCACCCCTATTTATAGATTTTAAGAATCTCAGAAATAACCATCATGTCCCCAACTTGGCCAAAAGCAAGGAAACTTATATTTCTGAAGCAGTTCAAGTCAGAATCAGGAGCTGTCAATTTTGTTGAATCCGTATGATTTTTCTCTATCCATGGAGCTATCATTTGCCCAAATCATACTTGGAAACTTTTGTAATTCAGAAATAGAAAAATACCAAAAAAATGAAAAATCATTCGGAGCTTGACAGATTTCAATCATATACTTCCAGACCTTGCAAGATGCAATCAGAATGCATTCCTTTGTTCTAAACAGACAGGAGCAACCCAGTTCACCTACATCACGTCCGTCATTCAAAATGGACAGCCGTGATAGGGGCAACTATGAACACTCATTTTTACACCCTTCGGACTCGTGCCAACCCGAATGGCACTCCTCAAAACTAAACCACACTCGGAAGGACTCGGAACGGCCTCAGAATGAAGTCGGGGCATAGGTGCCGACCTCCAGGCATGGCATTGTTGCCAGGCAGCAACTGCCATGCCCAAGGGCAGCAGCATGGCTCTTTGCCATTGCTGCCGCCCTTCTTCAGACTATGTGCCCCCCCGACTATGCCGCCACCCCCTTCCGGCGGCAACAATTCCTCTTGCCGGCGGCAACTCCATTCTGAACTTGTTTTCTTTCGAATCCCACATTGGAAAATGATGGAATTCGACCCCCCAAGCTCCTATTATAAATAAGAAGCCTCCTCCCACCTTCCAAAACACACAAGGAGACACAAGAACAACAAAAGTCAAGAAGAAGAAGACTATAAATCATTTAGCTTAAATTTTCACTATTTGATTTCGTCTTTTTCCCCTCCAAGTCATATTTTCTTATTCTTTAGCTCTCTTTGAATTTAAAGAGTTGCTACTAGGGTGTTGAGCCTCAAATTATATTTTTTCTAAGCAAGGTCCCTCTGTCAGCTTATTTTCTTAAGAGCTAAGAAGACATTTCGATCCATTTCCTCGGGCTTTATCTGATCCAAGGTGGAACTCCGGTCCGGAAGAGCACTCCATCTGCTAACATCCCTAAAAGCTAGGGCAAGGGTATCATCTCCTAACTCATCTTCTTTACTTTGATAGAGCATCGAAACAAAGAATCAAAACATGATAAATAGGGCATAAAATCAACCCTCCTTTGCGAGAAGAAAGAACTGCATGGGTTTTGATTCCCATTTAACGGGATATGCAAGCAAGCTGTATAAAAGCTTCAAATCCAAAAAAGATAAAAACCATCTCTTTATCTTTGATTATTTATTTTATTTTATTTGTTGAATGTATTCTTTGTGGAATGTATGATCAGCCTAGAATCTATAAGGGCTAGAGTTGATATCCCCTATTTTGAGTTTTTGAGGTGTAATAATTTACTTTTATTGCTTTCTTTTGATTGTTTTACATGATTGCTTACATTTTAATTGTTCATCCATTTATTTACTTGCTCATGCATCTTACATGTCATTCTTCAATTGTTCATGAAAATCATTTTAAATCGAGGTTAAAATTAAAAGCCAAGTTCAACCGAAAACCTAGTCACCGAATCCTCTTTGGTTTCAAAGACTAGTGCACCTTTTTTATTTGGGCTAAAATTGGAGTCAAAATGGGTTTTTTCCTTAAATTTTCCTAACAAAAATAACTTAAGGTGGTGACTTCAAAACATTAAAATCATTTTTAAATAAAAGGCGCTAAGGTCGTCTCCTCCATGAGAAATTATCCCAAATGAGCATTCTGATCCCATTTTAAAGCGGATCCGGACGCGGTGCTTAGGCAAGACCTCACAGTGATGTACTTAAGACTGATTTTAGGACCTAATATGGGCATTATGAGTTCTTGGTGTTGCCATTCGGTTTAACCAATGTATGGCTGCTTTCATAGATCTGATGAATAGGATGTTCAGGTCATTTTTGGATAAGTTTGTCATAGTATTCATTGATGACATTCTTATCTACTCCAAGAGTGAGGAGGAGCATATGGAGCATCTGAGGATTGTATTGCAGACACTTCGGGAGTATCAGTTGTATGCTAGGCTGTCTAAATGCTAATTCTAGCTAACCGAAGTGTGTTTTCTGGGGCATGTGATTTGTAAAAATGGTATTAAGGTGGATCTTCAGAAGATTGAAGTAGTTGCGAATTGGCCTCAGCTTACCAGTGCTTCTGAAGTCCATAGTTTTCTGGGTATAAAGGGTATTATAGGAGGTTTGTAAAGGATTTTTCCAGAATTCCTGCTCCATTGACTAAGCTGACTCGGAAATAGGAGCGTTATCTGTGGACTAATGAGTGTGAGCGTAGTTTTCAGACTTTTAAGTCTTGCCTCACAAGTTCTCCAGTATTAGCATTGCCATCAGAGGGTGAGAAATTTACTATTTATTGTGATGCTTCATGAGTCGGATTGGGGTGTGTATTGATGCAAGATCGGAGAGTAATTACTTATACTTCTCGGCAATTAAAGTAGCATAAAGTGAATTATCCGACACATGATTTGGAGATGGCAGCTGTGGTATTTGCATTGAAGATTTGGAGGCATTATCTATATGGGTCAAAATGTGAGATATATACTGACCATAAAAGTTTACAGTATATATTTCAGCAGAAGGATCTGAATCTTCAGCAGTGCAGATGGGTGGAGTTGCTTAAGGATTATGACTGTGAAATCATTTATCACCCTGGTAAAGCCAATATAGTGGCAGATGTACTGAGTCGAAATTCTATGGGCAGTTTAGCTCATATTATGTTTGGCAGGAGACCCTTAATCCGAGAGATGAGGGAGTTAGCGAATATGGGAATGGAATTGGATTTGGGATCCTAGGATCGCAACCAAGCTCTGATAGCCCAATTTCAGGTGAAGTCACTGTTGCTTGATGATATTAAAGTGGCTCAAGATAGGGATCCATATCTACTGAAGCTTAAGGGAGTTATGCAGAATGGCAAAATGATAGAGTTTACAGTGGAGGATGGTGTATTGAAGTGTTGGAAGCGTATATGTGTACCTGATATAGATGAGCTATAGGATCAGATTATGAGAGAGGCTCACTATTCAACATACAGTGTACATCCAAGGATTACCAAGATGTACCATGATCTGAGAGATATGTATTGGTGGCCTGATATGAAGGGAGATGTAGCACTGTTTGTCTCCAAATGCTTAGCCTATCAGTAGGTTAAGTTTGAGTATCATAAATCATCAGGGTTGCTTTAGAAGATTGAGTTGCTTGAGGGGAAATAGGAACAGGTTACTATAGACTTTGTAATGGGTCTACCGAGGACTATAAGGGGGTATGACTCCATATGGGTGATTATAGACCGATTGATGAAATCTGCTCATTTTCTGGAAGTGAAGATTAGTTATTTGGCAGCTCAGTATGTGCAATTGTATGTGGATAAGATTGTGCGACTTCATGGAGTTCCTTTGATGATTATTTCAGATAGAGTTACATAGTTCACCTCTCGGTTTTGGCAGAAATTTCAGGAGGCTATGGGTACTCAGTTACTGTTCAGTATTGCTTTCCATCTGCAGACTGATGGGCAGTCGGAGAGGACAATCCAGACCTTGGAAGATATGCTTCGATTGTGTGTTCTATATTTTAAAGGTAACTGGGATCAATATCTGCCATTGATCGAGTTCTTTTACAATAATAGTTACCACTCTTCTATTAGTATGGCTCCATTTGAAGCACTATATAGTAATAAGTGTAGATCTCCAGTGTGTTGGGTGGAGCCAGGAGAGAAGTAGCTAGAGGGGCCAGAGTTGATCAGAGAAACAATGGAAAAGGTACCTATGATTAGAGATCGGATGAAGACTGCTTTCAGTAGGCAGAAGAGCTATGCCGATCCGAAGCAGAAGGATGTACATTTTGAAGTTGGTAACCATGTCTTCCTTAAGATCTCACCGATGAGAGGTATTATGAGATTTGGGAAGAAGGGAAAGTTGTCACCAAGGTTTATAGATCCATTTGAAATTCTGGAAAAGATTGGTAATGTGGCCTATAGATTGGCTCCTCCATTTCATCTGAGCCATGTTCATCTGGTTTTCCACATATCGATGCTGCGAAAATATATGTATGATCCATCACACATATTGGAAGTACAAGATGTGGGACTGAATGAAGACTTGTCATATAAGGAGCTTCCAATGGAGATAGTTGATCGACAAGTCAGATAGTTGCGGAACAAGGAGATCCCAATGGTAAAAGTGCTCTAGAGAAACCAATCAAAGGAAGAGTGCACTTGGGAGAGCGAGCAGGAGATGAAGGACAAATACCCATTCCTGTTTCAGCTATGAGGTATGCATTTTATTTAAATTCGAGGATGAATTTATTTGAAGGGGTGTTGAATGTAATACCCTAGGAAATCATAACTTATATGCATGATTCAATTCTCAGTACGTGGTTTAAAAGTATTGAAATGAGGGGAAATAATTTTAGAGACAGAGTTAGAAAGCGAATGAATTACTTTTCTAGAAATCGGCGGTTGTCGGGAACACTGCCGAGAAATTAGCAGTCCGGTCAATAAATAAAGTTATGATTCTGACTGGGGGTAAAAGATCACATAAATGCAAGTATAATTTTGGCAAAAAGAAAGAGGTGAAAAATATTTAGGTACACTAAAAAAAAAACTGATGGCCAAACCATAAATAAATGGAACTTCAAAGTGAATAGTAAAAATTAGTCTGTTAGGGTTTCAGAATGGCTCTAAAACTATTTTTATAAATAAGTATAAATTAAAATAAGCCTTTTGATTGCCCACTTTGCAATTCAATTCTCAACATAATTGTCAGAATAAATTACAGAAGAAGTTGGGGTCAAAGTATAATTACTTAAAAGTTTAAGGACCAAAATATAATTTGCCATTATAACTTAATATAAAAGCAACACTTAGACAATTTTTCCATCCTTTTTTCTCTTCTTCTTCCTCCCTCACTTGGTGGCCGAACCATCCTTTGACAATTTTCATCCATTTTCAAGTTAGTTTTCAAGAAGAAAACCATAGAAAACCTAAATACTAACCTTGATTCATCCATTTCCATCATTTCTCACTTGGAAAACTAAAGAAAATCAAGAATCATTGGAAGGAAAATTTCGGGTTCTACATCACTTTAAGGTAACCAATTGATTTGTTTAATTTTTTAGTTTATTTGGATGAATTAGATGATGAATTGAATGGATTTTAGGTTGGATTGCATCAATTGATGCATTTGGATAGAAATCTCTGATTTGCTAAACCTAATTGAAGTTGTATGATTGAGCTTAATTAATTAGTATTAGTTTGCATTGTTTAAGCTTAGAATATGTTAATTGGAGGCTATTAGATGATTAATTGATGGTTATTTTGGTATAGAGAACAAAGATTATACAAGTTATCAATATTGCCTCCTTTGAAGAAAAGTGGTGGAAATCAATTTTCCAAAGCAATTGGAAGCCTTAGGTGAGTTCTATATGCATTATTTACCATGTCTATTGCCTTAGAATTGAAATTGGAAACCTATTGTGAAAGTGACTTTTTGGCAGAATGGCCTTTACTATTCATGCCAAGTATTTTTGCTTTTGTTTTCCTTTGTATATCTTAGCTAATTTGATCCTTTATTTATTGTTTACTATGGTATATTTGTTGCCTATTGCATTGTTGACAATGTGACCTTGTTGTTGATTGAATGGGCATAGCCAACCTTGCACCAAGACCTAGTCAAATTGCCCATTCAATGTTGCCCACCAAGTGTTTGACAAAATACCTAGTTGTTTTACCATTGGCTTATCACTATTTCATCCATAGACCTACTAATTTGAATGCCATTATTGCCAGCGACATTGAAATACCTATTATGGCTTCCATTTACCAATGTATAACCTTTCTTTGTTCCATATCTTTGTTGTTTACCAAACCAATTTCTATTGCTTACTTATTGCTTATTGATATTCCTTTGATCCAATTGCTACTTGAATTGATTGATATTGTGATTATTAATATTGGTGATACCATTGTTGTATAATGGTATCTATTGATATGTTTCATTCTTATATTAACCTTTATATGGCTTGATAGAGCTACCACTTCGACAGGGTAGTGGGTACATACTATTGGCAATGTGCACATTGTATTATTGATGTCCTAGCTGGGAAGGGTTATGGTCCCGGCCATAAGACCTGATTAGTCTTATGCTTACTGATACTGAAACTATTGGAGACTGTATCACGACCCGTTTTCGGATCACGACAGTCCTAAGGCACGAGAGATGCCAATAGCGACCGATACCCGTAGAACCCAGTATCACCTGCAAAGTCTATAAACTACAATATATATTATCCATTTTAGTTAGTTACCATTCATTCTGTTAGTTTGAAATTCATTTTGTCATTTACTGCAATTGACTGTAACAATCCATATATTATATCATATAATCATCATACAACTCATAATATCATCATAAACATATATACATGTTCATTTCCTAGCGTACCCATATATATCCCATGGAGCAGCTAGATTATGAACATCAAAATAATAATACAAAATCAAAATATATACATCAATACTGTAGGCAGAAATCCTCAGATGATAGACAACAGGATTCTGCTATCTACTCCTCTCCTAAAATGGGTAAACAAAGAAAAGATGAGTATATAAGATACTCAGTGAATCTATATGCATCATCAATAAACAACAGGTAATAATGGAGCAATGCTACCAATAGGTCAGATACAATATACAGAATCAATATCAGGTTACATAATAGCCAAGGAAACAAAGTATAGGCTCGGTATCATATGGAAAGACAGATAAATGGATGGACTGTATGAAATCATACAATCTCCAGTAATCAGTATGGACCATATGTGAACATATAGTCTCCAGTAGCATATCAATATCAATGAGGATAAGACTGATCAGGTCTTATGGCCAGGGCCATAACCCCTCCTAGCTAGGGCATTAGTAATACAATGTACACATCGCTGATAGTATTTTCCCACTACCCTGTCGGGTCGGTAGCTCTATCAAGCCATATTAGGATCAATATAAGGAAATAACATATCAATGGATACCATTATGCAACAATGGCATCCTTTATATCAATAAGCTCAATATCAATCAATCAAATATCAATAGGTTGCATGGCATTGTAATAGGTGACATACGAACAATGATACATGGTTTGGTATTCAACAAAAACATAGAACAAAAGTTGGCTCGACAAAGGAAAATGGTAGGCCAATTGGCATGCAAACGTCGCTAGCGACAATGGCATTCAAATGGTAGGCCTATGGAAATGCAAACAATAGGCCAAAGACAAAATGAACTAGGCATTTTCACAAACACATAGTGGGTATACAATGGCAAGCCAATAGGTTAGGTTTAGGTGCAAAATTGACTTGCCCAATTCAACCAACAACAAGCCACATTTGCAATAATGACATAGGCATCAATTAAATAAGATTAAACAATATCAAAAGGGCTCAAATTGGCTATGGAAATCAAGAAAAAAATCAAGCAAAATAAGGCAATGTGAATAGTACTAAGCACTCAGCCAAAACTCAATTTTCATACAAGGTTTCCAATTTCAATTTTAACACTATAGGCATGTTAAAGGATGGATATAAGACTCACCTAAACTTCCAAATAGCTTTGGAAAATTCAATTCCAACCAATTCCACCAAATGAGCCAATAGGCACACCTTTGTCAAAACTTGAATTCCACACCAAACCAATCATCAATTAGTTACCTATTAGCTTCCAATTAACATATTCTAACATCAATTAACAAAAACTAACACCAATTGACATAGCTAAAGTTTACAACTTCCATTAGGTTTAGCAATTTAGGGATTTCTATCAATTTGCATCAATTGATGCAATCTAACTAAAAACTCATTCAATTCAACCTAAATATCATCTAATTAAACCATAAAATTAAACAAAACACAACCTTACCTCTTGGTGTTGTTGAACCCAAAATGATGATGGAGTTCTTCCTTGAATTCCTTTGCTCTTTCTTTTAAATTAATGATGGGGAATGGTTAAACTAAGCTTAAACTTAAATTTTCTATTGATTTGTATAAGAATTTTGATGGAAAAATTGAAGAAATGGAGGAGAAATGGGGAGAAGATGGTTCGACCTATCAAAAAGAAGAAGAAGAAGAAGAAGAAGAAGAAGAAGAAGAAGCCATTTTGTCTAAGTGTATAATATATATTAAAATCAATTGGGCAAATTACAACTTAATCCCCGAACTTTCAATAGTTATATTTTTTATCCAAATTCTTCTGTAATTTATTTTGACAATTCTGTCAGGATTTCGAGTACAAAGTGGGGAGTCAATACGCTTATTTTAATTTTTACTTATTTATAAAAATGATTTTAGAGTCATTCTGTAACTCCAACGGACCAATTTCTACTATTCACCTTAAAGTTCATTTTATTTATAATTTTGCCATTGGTTACTTTTTCAGTGTTTCTAAATGATTTTCACTTCTTTCTTTTTACCAAAATTACACATGCATTATAGTGATCTTTTACTCTCAGGTCAACTTCAGAAATTTTTCTGTTGACCGGATTGCTAATTTCTCAGCAGTATTCCCGACACCGCCGCTTTTCAAAAAAGTAAGTAGTTCGCTTTCTAACTATGTCTCAAAAATTATTTCCTATCATTTCAAGACTTTTGAACCATATACTAAGAACTAAATCATGCATGTATGTTAGAACTTTCTAGGGTATTACATTCTACCCCCTTATAAATAAATTCGTCCTCGAATTTAAATAAATACATACCTCACTGTTGAAACAAGTATGGGTATCTACTCCTCATCTCCTGCTCACTCTCCCAAGTGCACTCCTCCATAGACTAGTTCCTCCAAAGCACTTTAACCATCGAGATCTCCTTATTCTGTAACTGTCTGACCTGTCGATTAATTATCTCTACTGGAAGCTCCTCATAAGACAAGTCATCACCGAGATCCACATCTTGAACCTCTAATATGTGTGATGGATCAGACACATACTTCCATAGCATGGAGATATGGAAAACCGGATGTACATGGCTCATGCTAGGTGGAAGAGCCAATCTATAGGCCACATTACCTATCTTCTCAATAATCTCAAATGGGCTTATAAACCTTGGTGATAACTTTCCCTTCTTCCCAAATCTCATAATACCCCTTATCGGTGAGACTTTAAGGAAGACATGATCACCAACTGCAAAATGTACATCATTTCTCTTTGGATCAGCATAACTCTTCTGTCTACTGAAGGAAGTCCTCATCCGATCTCTGATCATAGGCACCTTTTCCATAGTTCTCTTATCAACTCTAGCCCCTCAAGCTGTTTCTCTCCTCGCTCCACCCAACACACTGGAGATCTATATTTTCTACCATATAGTACTTCAAATAAAGCAATACCAATAGAAGAGTGGTAGCTGTTGTTATAGGATAACTCAATCAATGGCAGATAATAATCTCAGTTACCTTTGATCCAAAACACACAATCTAAGCATATCCTCCAAAGTCTGGATTGTCCTCTTCGACTGCCAATTAGTTTGTAGGTGGAAAGCAGTACTGAATCGTAACTGGGTACCCATGGTCTCTTGAAACTTCTGCCAAAATCGAGAAGTGAACTGTGTATCCCTGTCTGAAATAATCATCAAAGGAACTCCATGAAGTCGCACAATCTTATCCACATACAACTATGCATATTGAGCTGTTGTGTAGCTGGTCTTAACCTCCAGAAAATGAGCAGACTTCGTTAGACGGTCTATAATCACTCATATGGAGTTGTAACCCCTCAAAGTCTTCGATAGACCCACTACAAAGTCCATAGTAACCTGCTCCCATTTCCACTATGGCAACTCAATCTCCTGAAGCAACCCTGATGGCTTCTGATGCTCAAACTTAACCTGCTGACAGGCTAAGCATTTAGACACAAATTGAGCTACATCTCTCTTCATCCCAGGCCACAAATATACATCTCTTAGATCATGTTACATCTTGGTAATCCTTGGATGTACACTGTATGCCGAGTAGTGAGCTCTCTCATAATCCGATCCCGTAACCCATCAAAATTTGGTACACATATACGCTTCCCACACTTTAGTACCCCATCCTCTACTATAAACTCTATCATCTTCCCATTCTGTACCTCTTCCTTGAGCTTCAGTAGATAAGGATTCCTATCCCGAGCCACTTTAATATCATCAAGCAACAGTGACTTCACTCGAAATTGGGCTATCATAGCTTGGTTTCGATCCTGGGATCCCAACTCCAACTCCACTCCCAAATCTGCCAACTCCCTCATCTCTCGGATTAATGGTCTCCTGCCAATCACAATATGAGCTAGACTGCCCATCGATTTCCTGCTCAATGCATCAACCACTACATTGGCCTTACCCGGGTGGTAAAAGGATCTCACAATCATAATCCTTAAGTAGCTCCACCCATCTGCGCTATCGAAGATTCAGATCCTTCTGCTGAAATATATACTATACACTCTTATGATCAATATATATCTCACATTTCGATCCATACAAGTAATGTCTCCAAATCTTCAATGCAAATATAACAACTTCCATCTCCAGATCATTTGTCGGATAATTTGCTTCATGCTTCTTTAACTGATGGAAGCATAAGCAATTACCCTACCAATCTGCATCAATACACACCCCAGACCAATCCTAGAAGCATCACAATACACAGTGAATTTCTCCCCCTCTACTGGTAATGCCAACACTAGAGCACTGGTGAGGCAATACTTTAGAGTCTGAAAGTTGCAATCACACTCATCAGTCCATACATAAACGCTCCTGTTTCCACATCAATCTAGTCAATGGAGCTGCAATCTGGGAGAAATCCTTCATAAACCTATTGTAATACCCATACATACCCAAAAAAGCTGTGAACCTCTAAAACACTGGTAGGCTAAGGCCAATTAGCAACCACTTTAATCTTCTAAGGATCCACCTTAATTCCATCCTTGCATGTCACATGCCCAAGGAAACACACTTCGGTTAGCCAGAACTAGCATTTAGATAACTTAGCATACAACTGATACTCCCGAAGTGTCTGTAAGACAATCCTTAGATGCTCCACATGCTCCTCCTCACTCCTAGAATAGATAAGTATGTCATCAATGAATACAAT
>CANXYC010261508.1:0-14421 GCA_948193065.1 Aleurites moluccanus | reverse complement strand
GAGACCTTATTTCTTGGCATTGATATTATTATTTGAAATATTGTAAATTGTTATTGAATGACCTTCTTTGTGAGCACCTAGCCTCACAAGTGAAGGAATATATATGTTATTCACTGAGATTCGTCTCACTCCTTTGTGGTTTATTTTTTTCAGGGTTTGATAGATAGCGACGATTCCATTTCCTCTCTCTTCCTTCAGGAGTGGAATTTGTCTTATCTATGTAATGACTCCTTAATTGTATTTATGGGTCTTTCTATAATAGCTCCATGGTATGTAATAATGAATTTAGTAATGATATTGTAAAAATGAAGATATGGTTAATGAGATGTAAATATTACATTATATATGCAGTGTAAAGTATTGAATTGAGAAAAATGATAACAAATGTGGAATGTACATTGTAGTATGAGATGAGTATGGAAATAGAAGTGTTGATTTGTGCAAGTTGTATTAATGTTGGTTATGAAGAGAGGGACTTTGGGTCCTGGGTATTAGATTGTAAAAGTAGAGTAGTTATGGCAAATTTTTTTATAGAAAATGCAGAATTGGGTTCTACGGGTTTAGGTGGCCTTACGCCTTCCCCATACCCTAGGACCGTCATATCTCTTGAAATGGGGGATGTGACACTAATGATTAAGTACGATATGTTTGTCATTAATGAAATGATAGAAGTTTTAATGACATTGTGCACAGTGGTTTAATGATCCTAGCTATGAGGGGGTTAAGGTTCTAGCCATGCGGTATGATCAACCATATGAGTAAATAGCATGCTACTGAATTATAGCCTCTGCTTAAATGATCAATAATGATTCCATCATTTTATGATATGATATGCTATGAATTCTTAATGCCAGTATGCAACCAAACCCATATGTTAAATGATTTCAATTTTATGAATCTTTAACTGATTAATGATCACATTATTATTGTACAATTTATGCTATCACTATCCTCCTTGTGAGCAACTCCCTCACCTAGCCTCACAAGTAACATAATATGTATATTACTCACTGAAATTAAATTCTCACCTCTCGTGGTTTAATGTTTTCAGGTCCGTAGTAGATAGTGGTGGTTCCGGGCCCATCTTCTCCATCCGAGTTTAGAACCGGCAGTTTTTATGTAACTGCCTCTACTATGAAGAATTTGTATTTTTTTTTTTTAATCTATAGTTGCTCCATGATTATGATGGTAATGTGGGATACGTATAATTACTGTGTTTTTGACTAAGTTAATATTAGTATGAAATATCTGAACCTTAATTAAATTAATGCATAATTAATTTATAATGTTATGGTAGTTAAAGTAGGGAATTATAATATAAAAAAATGTAAGTTGAGGATATAAGGTGAAATTTTAGAAGTGTTGATTTCTTTACAGGTTATGTAAATTATAAAAATTAAATAAGTCGATAACTTGGAATGTTATATTTACAAAGGAAACTCTAGAGAATTTTTTTTATGAAGATTACATGAATAATTTATAAGTTATGATGATTTATACAGGAATCGGTAGTTTTAACCTAACCCTTTTTCTAAAATCACCATATTCGGAAGTGGGAATATGACAGCATTCACATTACATTTATATTATTTAATTGAATATTTGTTAGATGAATTAAGTTTTGGAATATTAACTATGTGAATATGTGTTCAACTAGTGGTTTATCAAGACAGATTTGTGTAGTGAGAAGATTCCACTTAGATAATGGACTCCGCTATTTTTTTTATTCTTTATTTTTTAAAATTTTATATTTATTTTTCTATAAATATGGTTAGCAAACAAAAATAACAACTACAACCAAAATCAAAAGAATAATAAAGGAAAAAAAATTGAAAAAGGATAACTAATGAAAAATAATTAAAAAAAAAATAAGGAGAACAATCACTTGACAATTTTTCTAACATTTAACAAGATATTTTAAATTTGTTTCTCTATTGATACAAAATTTTAGAAGTTTAAACATAAAGATAATTAAAAAAATTATCAGATTAAAAATTACCTTGGAGTTCTATCAATAATATGATGTGAAATTAAATCTAACAATTCATCTTATTAGTATTAATTGAGATAATTACCTAGCTAATTTTAACTTTTGGTGATTCATTTGTTACTATTTTATGTTATTCAAGTATTTAAGATTTGAGTATTTCTTGCTAGTTTTAGTTCTTCTAGCTTATACTTGTTATTCCAGGTCAATGCGCTACATGTTTACTTGTGTTAGAAGTCAAGATATATAATAAGATTTTTTGCTTTCTTAATTGGTTGTGTATTTTTTATAAATAAATATAATTGGTATATATTTTATTTGCTATTTGAAAATAAATTTGATTTACATGAGTAATATATTTTATTTTATGTGTTTTATTAGAGTAAAATAAAGATTTGAACACCCTTGATGCATTTTGATTTCTTTTGGTCTTCAATCTTATATGTTATATAAATTTGAATTAGACCAAAGGTGTTATATATTATATAGATGTAAATCTTATATGAATTATTTGTAGGTTTTATCTAAATATTCTCCAAATATATATTCATTATTTATTTTATATGTTTATTTTACTTTATATGTTCTATACATAGTTTCCATAAAAAAAAAATAAGTATTTACTATAATTTAGTGATTTAAATTTTTTTATTTTTACATTTATATGGTTTAAAAGTTAGAATGTTTCACGACGTATGTAATATCTCATTAGCTAATGTTGTATACTCATCATTTCACAATTTCAATTTTAAAAAGTCTTTTGTTAATTCTTGATGATATATTAATTATTTTCTCCTTTATAACTCAAGGTCTAATAGTTCTATTATATGTTAACTAACCAAAAAAGTACTTGAGAAATACAAAAATGTCAAATGCTTATGTCTATGTTTTGAAACTTCATACAGAATTTGGTAACAATCATTACAATATCATAACAACTATTATAATTTATTGGCAAAAACGAATAGAAAAGATTCAGAAGCTTATTTAACACCTAATCGATACATTTTTGTCACTCTTTTTCCTATATATTTTATTAATATTATTAACATATTTAATTAGTTTTTAATTATATTTAATAGCATTTTTAATAAATTGCAACTAATGACTTAGCTAGATTTTTTTTTTTTTTTTTTTATGTTTTTAACCATTTTTTAGTTTTTTTGGCAAAAAATTGTGCAAGACAGGAAGTTGGACCAAAGGCTAAGCCAAATGTGCTTGATTACTAGGCTAATTGTCAAAACCAATTGCAAATGGGTCCGAGCCTGAGAATGCTTGCACCACATGATCGTGCTCCACTTGACACGCTCGTGAATAATGAAGGCCCTTAACACACGTCCATGTCCAACCCTGACACTCTCATGCTGCTTCACGGTCCATTTAACATGCTTGTGTTGCGTTCAACATGTCTGTGTTGCTTTATTTTGGCTCAGATGGATACAGGCTTGCAAGCCTAGTAATGCCCATTTACAACCCAACTAATTTTAAAGCTCAAAGTCAAATATAGCCTTGTGGAATTGGACATGTCGGTGCAAGAAATTTTAGAATAGTTCACGCATGTGTTGGATATCAACACTCCCTTATTGCACCAAAAATTAATATGATATTTTACACAATGATTTTTTAGTTTCAAAATTCAAATAGATTTAAATTTGGGCTGAACAAGAAAAGGACATTAGATGGATTTTAATTTTTCAACCAAGAGAGCAAATTGTGGATCATTGTCTATTTGCCAAATAAAGATCAAGAGGAAAATAAAGAAAAAGAAAATCTAGAATTGAGGGAGCCAAATTTTGGACGGTAGCCATTTTCTTTCTTTTCTTCTTTGTTTTTCTTTTCAAGGTCAAGAACACTTAATTGAATTTAGATTTATTTTCTATTATATTTTTCTCATTTTTGCAAGGGGTTATCCTATGCGATTATACCTAATGATAATCACATTCTTTGTTTTATAAAATTGCAATGATCATATTGTAATTTAATTTCACATTTAGTTTATTTTTTGGATTAATCAACGGACAACAATTTGGAAGCGTCTATCGATCAAATAAATTTATTTCCTTAACTTTTAATTTATTTAATTATATTTTATTGATCATGATAAATATGATTAAATTGATTATTGATGTTAATTCAAACATAAATTATATTACGCTAATTCATCCATTCACCTTGAACTCTAAATTACTTTTTGTTGCTTATGCCATTTTATTTTTCTTCTCTCTTAATTTTATTTTCTTTTGATTCTCCCAATTCTCAATATTACTATTGTGTTCACAATTGCTTGCTTTCTCAATTGCTCACTCACTTGCTCACAATCACTCGCTCACTCACAATTACTTACTTTGCTCATTTTTGCTCACCCTCTCTCCCCCTCGAGTCACTGATGTCTTTAACCCTTTTTTTTTAAATGCTCTTTAATTTTTTTGCAATCAACTCTTATAATGTTTTTATCAGAGTGTTTAGGATTTTAATTTTCTTTGTTTTTATTTATTTTATTACATGACAACCCTCAATGATATTTATCTCGATAAAGTCTTCCAGGTAGAGAATGATCTTAGGTGTCCTTATCTCTATTACTACAATCACCTCGTGCACTTACCATAGCCATATACATTTTAAAACGGTTAAGTTTTTTGCTCTCTTACCGAGAAAGATTTTAGACTTAATTTTGGTGCATTAACTTTTGTATTTCTTATTATTTTTGTTACCTTGTGATTTTATTGATTTTTGAGATTTTAGAAATTATCATTATTTTGGTGATTTTTATGACTTTGCTATTATTGGTTTTAATTTTATTGATTTTATTTTTCTGTTTAATTTAAAAAAAAAAACTATTTAAAAAAATGGTAAAAAAAATTTTGAATGATCATAGTCAGTATCTCTTGTTTTAGCCTTGAGAATTTACTTTAGCTAGTTACTGTGTCTCTATTTGCTTTTGTGAATTTTGGTTTTATAGCCTATTTCGCCTTCTTCTTTACTTTGTCTTTTTTAGATAATTTTTTTGCTACTATTTCTTTTCTTTTCTTTTCATTCCTTTTACTCGTTATTTCATTTTACTTTCTTAATTTGCATATTAATTTTTTTCGCTATTTATTTTTTGTTTTAAATTTACTTGCAATTTAGTTTCCTTAATTCATTTCTTTTTTATTTTTGAAAAGTAATAAAATACAATTTTAACTATGATATTTAGTTTTATAAGCACATTGACTCTTAATATTTTTCGAGACACAATTTTGATATTAACGTTATTAAAACCTATAATTCCGACCCTTCTCTTATTTGACTTTCATTTTTGGGCCCCACAAAAATTAAAAAGTAATTACAAAATTACAATTTAGTCTCTAAAATTTTATTTATTTTAAAAAAATATTTTTTAAAATTAAATCTATAAAAAATAAAATTAATTAATAATAAATAAAAATTAATTATTTTATTTAATTAAAATAATTAATTTTTATTTAACTATTTACTTTTCTAAAATTAAAATAAATAAAATTATCTTTTTTAATTATTTAATTTATTTTCTTATTTTTTATAAAATTTGAAAATTATTTTTATATATTTAATCAAAAAAATATTTTTTATTTCATTAAAATTAAAATAATTAAAAATAAATTATTTTCTCTTATTTTATATATATATGAGGTAATTTTAGTTATTTTAATAAAATTTAATAAATAATAAAAAATAAATAAAGTGATCAAATTTATTAACAGAATCAAAATTCAATGATTAATTGCGCTTCTTTTTTTAAATATTATCATCCCTAAAATATCGATAACTTTTTTTTTATATCTTTTCTTATTTTCATTTAATAATTAAAATTAGAATATTTAAAAATATATGTGAATAATTTTATATATAAAATATTTATACACAATTTTTTTATATAATTTAATTTAAAATTAATATAAATTAATTTTTAAAAGTAATTTATTTTCTTATTTTTTTATATATTTGTTTAAATAAAATTATTTTTTGCATATTTAACAAAATAAAATAATTTTATTTTAATATACAAAAAATATTTTTTAATCAAATATACAAAAAATAAGAAAATAAATTAAATAATTAAATAAAAAGTAATTATTTTAATTAAATAAAATTAATATTATTTATTTTGATTTTAAATTAAAATATATATAAAATAAATAAATAAAAATATAATGTATGAATGTTATACATAAAATTATTCATATATATTTTTAATATTCTAATTTTAATTATATATATATATATATAAGACGATATTTAGATACGAGAGTATGTAAAAAATGAAATACAGTTAATTTTGTATTTTAATTCCGTCAATAAATTTAGTTATTCAGCTAATTTTTCTACTTTTCTATTAAATTTTAATAAAATGACTAAAATTATTTTATATATATATATATTATTTTAATTTTAATTGAATAAAAATATTTTTAATTAAATATCTAAAAATAATTTCCAAATATATAAAATTAAAAAATAAATTAAATAATTAAAAAGTAATTTTATTTATTTTAATTTTAGAAAAGTAAATAGTTAAATAAAAATTAATTATTTTAATTTAATAAAAAAATAATTTTAAATTAAAAATAATATTTATTTTAATTTTAATTAAATAAAATAAATAATTTTTATTTAGTTATTATTTTATTTTATTTTTTATATATTTAATTTTAAAAAATAATTTTTTATAAATAACTAAAATTTTAGAAATTAAATTATAATTTATCAATATTTTTTAATCCATGTGGAACTTAGGAACGGAAGCCAACGAAGAAAATGATTAAAATTACAGGTTTTAATAATGTTAGAATTAAAATTATACCTTAAAAAATATTAAGGGTTGATGCTTTTAAAACTAAAGATTATGGTGAAAATTATATGTTATCCTTTATTATAATGAATATCAGCAACACATGACTTAGGATAAAAATTATTTTTATTTAATAAATTATTATTAAAATATTTCAGTAAGTCAATGAATGATTTTAAACTATATAATAATTCAATGAGATATTAACAATATTATTATAATGTGATTAATTTATAGTTTCATAGAACAATAATTATATTTATATATGCATTAATTAATAATAAATATATTATAATATTTAAATTTACTAATGAACTTATCATATTTATTTCTTATGTTATTATATTAAATATTTAACTTCAAATAAATTATATATATCATTTTATAATTTTTTTTATAAATAATTTTTTTAATATTTTAATTTATAATTATTTATCTTACTCTTTCATAATATTTCTCAAAATTTTATTTAATATTTTTAAGTTTATATATTAATTTTTGCACTTTTTTAAAATAACATAGATAATTCGATTAATATTTTTATAATTTAATATTTTAAAATTGTGATTGATATCTATATTTAATTTCTTAGGTGCATGTGGATTATTATGTAAATATTTGATAAAATTTTTTGATATAATTACTATGATGTGATTATTAACAGTTTTTAACTGTTGGATAGCAGTTAATTAGTCAAAAAATAACTATTTGTAAAAATTTTAATTTGCATGCTGTTTAAAATAAAAAAAATTAAATTATTTTTTAAAAATAATATTTAAATAAAAAGATAAATATTAATATTTATCTTTAATAGTCATTCAACATAATAACAGCTAACAACTAAAAATAATTTTACCAAACAACTGTAACAATCAACTATTAGGTAATAGCCACTAATTACCAGCTATTAGCACCACTAATTACCAGCTATAAGCGACCAGCTATTATAAACAGCTAAATTAAATGGGACCTATATAAGTTTTATATTTGATTAATTAATCTGATTATTAAAAAAAATAAATTCTTTGTACTATAGCCAATTACACAAATTACGGAAGACTGCTATTATGATGAAGCTTAGGTTTTTATACCCAAAATTTTTCAAAAATACGTTGCTTTATCTGATTTTTAAAATTAGTTATAACTATATTTATTTTCACAGTTATTTTTTGCAATTAAAAGGAGATTAATCGAGTTATTATAAAGTTGATTTTGGTGATTAGTAGTAGAAAAATAACACATCCAATGGACTAATTTTTCATTTTAATTTCAACAAAACTAGTACAATAACAACTAATTTTTAAAGTGAAGATAAAAAAAAAAAAAACTTATTTTGAAACATATATATGTTCATAATTGTACATTTTACAAAGGTTTAGGTTATTTTGATCAATAGGTCATCTTTTTTATAAGATTAATGCTTTGTAACATTTTAATTATTAATTAATTAGAGTTTAATTAAATCCTTTGCACATATGCAATAAGAACAGTTATTTAAATTCGTGTGGTTAAGTATATATGTAGTTTTATTTTTTCCTTTTAAAGGAAAAAAGCATCTTAGGTCCTTAAAGGAAAGATTCATGGATGGTCATGATATATGGTTGAAAGTAAAGGTTTGACCAACCACTGTTAATTCTATAAGAAGTTTATCATCTTTAATCAAAATCTAGAATTTAAATTTTATAAATAAAAAAAATAAATATTAGCTCTTATAAATTTCACTCGAATTTGATATTAAATAATTTGAAAAAAAATTAAAGATTTTTATTAGACTGATTAATAATAAAGTTAATTAAAATTGAGTTAATTTTAATAAGATTTATTAATCATATCACCTTGATTATATCATTATTTTACTTTATCAATCATATTTGTTTTTGCAATAATTACTATAAATCAATTTATTTACTCTAATTCATCTTATTTCAATTTTATTTATGAATATTTTGAGTTGTTAAAATCTATCACATTAATCATTAAGTGGATGTTTAACTTAATTATTAATAGATAACTTGCAGTTTTTTTTTTTTTAACTCTTAATAGCTAAATCAATCTATTTAGTAAAAAACAATAATAAAACAAGCAATAATAATAATAGCTGTTAAGAAATCAAATAATTTTTAATTTTAAAATTTATCATTTTAATTTTTTTTTCTAATTAGTAGCTGATTTAATTTAGGCTATATTGCTTCTATAAAAAAATCATTACTAACTAAAATTTTCAATTCAATTTTTATATAACTATAATAATAATAATAATAATAATAAATATTTTATTAAAATATTATAAATAATATTTTACATCTAATTGTCACTTAAGGGTGTTTGGATGCCTAATTACAAAACTCAATTGTCGTTTAAAAATACATGCATCGGCAATTGAAAAATTATTGAGTATTTGGAAATACACCCATTGCTAGGGATGGCAAAATGCTCCAATCTAGTGGGGATCCACCCTGTCCTGCTCCAGTTAAAACGGGGAATCTCCATTTTAATTAGGGAATGGAGCGGGGACAGAAAAAACCCAATATTTTTTAGTGGGTATAGGGTGAGGATGAAAATTATATGTCCCGTCTCATAACTTGCCTCGAATATATTCATCTTATATATATGTAAGAAATAATTATTTTTTTATAATATGATTAAACTTATAAAAAATATAGTTATTAATTATTGAAAATTAACTTTAAAAACTATAATTATTAAATATTTTATTAAATAATTAAGTTATCAAAAAATTATTCATATAAGAAATTTAATAATAATAATAATAATTTATAGTAAAATGATATAAGATTTAAATTTTTATTATTATACATTGAAATATACATATTCGATCGTTTAGTGGTTAATTACCAATCTTATAATAGTAATTTTTAAATAGTTTTAGCAATTGTTATAATTTATATATTATATATTATAATTAAAATTTATTTTTATTTAAATTTTAACATGTCAATCAATAAATATCAATTTATACAGTATAATTTTGCAATAAAAAAATATAATAAGTTTATATGAAAATTAAATTTTCTAATTATAATCGAAAATTCTAATATATTTATCATAAAATTATATATTATTTAATTAAATATCTATTTTTCTTATTGAAATTTTTTAATTAATTAATTTTTTTATGTTAAATATAACTCAAAAAAATAAAAAATGAATAAAATATAAAAAATATAATATTAATTTTTTATATGAAAAAATCGAGTCCCATGGAGACCCCAATATCCATGAGGATGGGGATGGGTACTAAAATTTTAACCGGTTGGGGAATAGGGCGGGGATGGGATGATGTTTTAACATATGGAGGTGGGAATGGGAATAGTGAAACTCGCCCCAAACCTACCATGTTGTCATCCTTATTAAGGCAACCGATTATTGTTATTTTTCTCATGTATATCTTCTGCTGATAATTTTTATTATTATTGATTTGTTTAGCTAAGGATTGTGTATATCTCTTTTTGCTATTATCCTTAGGTATGTAAACAACTCTATAAATATATTGTAATTAGATTATAAGAATATAGAAAAATATTTCTTTCTCTCAAAATTAATATGGTATCAGAGCTATAACAAAATTCCTACGAGTCTTATATTTGGTGTTTTTTTAATTTTCTTTCCTAATGGCTGAGATTTCATCTTCCTCTATAACTTAACAATCCGACAGCCATGGACCTGCTACTACCAATCCTCCCTCTTCTTTATCTCCTTTGAATACCATCTCTCCATCCTCATCAGCTCATCAGACCTTTTTTATTAAGTTGATTACCAAAAACTATTTGGCATGGAAGACACAATTTCTTCCACTTATTAACTATCAAAATCTCTAATCTTTTATTAATGAGACACCTGCTCCAGCCCTAACAATTTCATCAACAGAGAGTTCTTCTTCAATAATTCCAAATCCTGAATATTTAACATGGTTCAAACGTGACCAAATGTTGTTGTCTTGGATTTTGTCCTCTCTTACGGAGGAAATTTTTCCCTATATAACTGGTCTTTCCCTATATAACTGGTATTTCTTTCTCTCAACAGGTATGGGATGCTTTAGCTCATACCTTTGGATCTATCTCTCATAATAGGTAGTTTCAACTGAACATTGAATTATAGGAGCTCAAGAAAAATGATTTAAGTGTAAATGCTTTTCTTCAAAAGGCAAAATCACTAATTGATGAATTAGAAATAGCTGGACGAAAAATATCACTTACTGAGTTTAACGCCATTATATATCGAAACATAGGGAGTAAGTATCATAGTATTATCATTGCTTTAAATTTGAGTCCTACTCCTCCTATATTTCATGAGCTTCATGGACAACTGGTGGCTTATGAAGTCTTGCTCAAAAGTCTCCAAGAAACTTATGTTGTTAATACAGTTTCCACTGCACCACTTCTTCCTGCTCTGCCTACTACAAATGCACGAAAAAATGGCTTTAACCAAAACAGACGACAGTGGGTAGCTTGTCAGATTTGCAGGCTCAAAAATCATACTGCGGATAGATGTAGAAGGCGTTACCAGAGGCGTCATTCCAATCCACAAGCTAATCACATTTATAATATTGGTTATGGTTCTAGTCTTGGTTCTTTTGCAGGCTTATCTTTTAGCATTGGTATCCGGATACAGGTACCAATGCTCATGTCACTCTTGATCTTTCTAATTTAAGTGTCGTCAATGACTACAAAGGCAATGACCAACTACATGTTGGAGATGGACAGGGGCTGCAAATATCTCACACAGGTATGACTTCTATTCATTATGCTAAATGTCTATTACATTTACATAAAGTATTACACGTTCCTAATGTAGTTAAAAATCTTTTAGCTGTCAACCAATTTACCAAAGATAATAATATTTTCTTTGAATTTTGGCCTTACCATTTTGATATAAATGACCAAGCCACTTGGACAACTATATTTCGTGTACCAAGTGAAGATGGCATATATGTCCTGCGTTCTCCAGTGCAATCAAAAAGCCGCATTATCAGCTGAAAAATTGAGTGAAGTTGAATGGCATGCAAGGATGGGTCATCCAAATAATAAAGTTGTTAGGAAAGTTCTTAGAGATTTTAATCTTCCTGTTTTGTCTAGGTCTAATATTGTTTGTTCTTCTCCTACCCTAGGAAAATTACATAAATTGCCTATTGCATCTGTTGATCATACCAGCACTGCTCCATTTCACATTATTTATTTTGATGTATGGGGGCCAACTTCAATTTTATCTGATTCAGGTCATCGATATTTTGTTGTTTTTATCGATGAATTTTCAAGGTACACTTGGATTTATTTTATTAAAAATAAAAGTGATGTCTTTTCTTGTTTTCGACAATTTGAGACCATGATTCATCGTCAATTTCATTGTAGAATTAACGCACTTTATTCGGATTGGGAGGTGAATACCAAATTTTGAATAAATATTTTAAACAACATGATATTATTTATAGAATTTCCTGTCCTCACACTCATGAACAAAACGACATCTCCGAGAGGAAAATAAGACATATTATAGATATTGGATTAACTTTGTTGGCTCATGGTAATGTTCCTCTAAAATATTAGAACTATGCTTTTGACACCACAGTTATGTCCATTAATCAACTTCCTTCTACCGTTACAAATTCTAACCAGTCCCCATATTTCATTTTATTCAATAAAATGCCTAATTATCTAGCCATGAGATCTTTTGGATGTTTGGTTTTTCCACTGCTTCGTCCTTGTAATAATCATAAGTTCTCCTTCCGCAGTAAAACTTGTGTTTATTTAGGACAGTCTCTAAATCATTCGGCATATTGGTGTTTAGATGTGGATAGTTCATGCATATATCTAGCAGAACATGTTAAATTTAATGAACATATTTATCCATTTAAACAACAGTCCTCATTGGTCCCAAATTCAACCTCAAAGACAGATTCTCCTTGGCTTGAAATTGTGGGACATACGTTATCTTCCTTGCCTACAAATGGAAGTCCGGGTAAGACTCCTATCCAATCTTTAATTCCTTTGGTTCATGCATTTGATAATTCAGCACCATCTACTCCTTTACCAACTTCTACTTCCTATCCGAATGATAGCTCATCTCCACAGGCCATTTCCTCTCCAAACCGTATAGTTTCAAAATCAGCCACTCCACCTCAGATTCCTTCCCAAATACCCGACATTAAATTGCTTGTTGATCCACAACACTCGCCTGCCTCTCAAGCATCACAGCCCATACGTACACATCCTATGAAATTACGTGATATCACCATATCTAGACGTCACATTCTTCATGTCACAAAAACACCACAAATTGATTACCTACAAATGAAACCAAATACTTTTACATAAGCAAAACGTTATGCACAATGGCAAGAAGCTATGTCTAATGAGATTATTGCACTATTGGCTACCAATACATGGAAATTGGTCCCCATACCTTGTGACAAGAACATTATTGGAAACAAATGGGTGTACATGATTAAAAGAAAGAAAGATGGCCAGATTGAACGTTATTAAGCGTGATTGGTAGCTAAAGGCTACAAGCAAGAAAGTGGTATTGACTATTTTGAAACATTTAGTCTGGTTGTAAAATGACTACTATTCGAACTATCTTAACTCTTGGTGTTGTTAATAAGTGGTGCACACGCCATCTTGATATTTCTAATGCTTTTCTACATAGTTTTCTTGATGAAGAAATCTTTATGGAGCAGCCTGTGGGATTTCTTGATAAAGATCAACCTCATTATGTTTGCAAATTGCAAAAATCTCTATACGGTTTAAAACAAGCACCTCGGGCTTGGTTTAATTGCTTGACATCATTTCTTACAAGTCACGGTTTTGTGTCCTCTAAAGTTGATGCGTCTTTTTTCCTACTTAATACTGATCACTCTTACTTATATGTTTTGATCTATGTGGATGATATCTTAGTGACAAGTTCTGACAATAACCAAATCTCTTGGTTTGTCAATTAACTTCAGAAAGTTTTTCCTGTCAAAGATATGGGAGACTTGGACTATTTCTTGGGCATAGAAGTACAACATTCAAACGATGGCTTGCTGCTATGTCAAAGTAAATGTCACTGATTTGCTCCAAAAAGAAGGGATGTCCAATTGCAAATCTTATGCTACACCTATGGCGTCTACACCTCCTCTTACCAAGGATTCTGCAACTGCTTTTGATGATCCATAAGCTTATAGACGTGTGGTTGGTGCCCTCCAATACATTACTTAACAAGGCTAGATATAGCTTATTTTGTTAATAAGCTTTGTTAATATATGCATTTTCCTAATCTTGATCATTGGAAGGCTGTCAAACGCTTATTGCGTTATCTTAAGGGCACAATGTCTATGTGCTTAACTATCACCTCAAAATTTGACTTGTAGTTACAGTGCTTTGGTTGTCACAGCCCAACTTGGGAGCCATGACTGTCCTAGGGTACGGGTGATGCATAAGCGACCAGTACCGCGTAGAACCCAAATGACAACCTAAATGACATGCAACATTCAAATATAACCCAATTAATTATGAAAATGCTGAAGAAAATTCGACAGCACCTCCTCTAAAATTGGACTATGCCTAAGAAATCAAAACACACAAATAGCACTTCTATAATATTTCATCTCATCTCAGACACCAGGATCCCT
>CANXYC010261486.1:0-86582 GCA_948193065.1 Aleurites moluccanus | reverse complement strand
AAGACGGCCACTCATGATCTTGTGTAAGTTCAAAAGTCCAATCTAAGTCCTTTGAATGAGGTAACAATTTCTAATTCTTCATTACAAGGTAATCTTGAAGTGCAGGAAAATAATGACAAACAAGACCTACCAATTGCTCTCTGAAAGAAAACCAGAGAATGTACAAAGCGACCATTATACCCCCTTGCACAATATTTATCATTCTAAAAATTTTCACCCTCACACCAAGCTTTCCTTATAAGCTTAAACACTATCATCATCCCTACCACCTTATCCGAGACTTTATCCAATGAAAAGTGGAAATAAGCTATGAATGTGAAAATGGAAGCATTAAAGAAAAACAAAACATGGGAATTGGTGAAGTTACCAGCGCAAAAGAAACCAGTAGGCTGTAAATGGGTATACACGGTGAAATATAGAGCAGACGGGTCAATTGAGAGGTACAAGGCACGGTTGGTAGCCAAAGGTTACACTCAAACATATGGGATTGATTACTTGGAGACCTTTGTTCCTATTGCAAAAATGAACTCAGTAAGAGTATTATTGTCACTAGCAGCTAATTGTGGTTGGGACTTATAATAGTTCGACGTCAAGAATGCTTTCTTGCACGGGGAGTTGGAAGAAAAGATATATATATGGAGGTTCCACCAGGATATGGGAAGAGCTTGGCTACTGATATTGTGTGTAGATTGAAGAAATCTTTGTACGGCTTCAAACAATTACCAAGAGCATAGTTTGAAAGGTTTACTAGAGTCATGTTGGCAAGTGGTTACAAGCAAAGTCAGGGAGATCATACACTATTTATCAAACACTCTCCTTCAGGGGGAGTTACAACTCTTTTAGTGTATGTTGATGACATAATAATAACAGGGAATGATGATACAGAAAAACAGATGTTGAGCAAGTGCTGGGCTAAAGAGTTTGAGATTAAGGCATTAGGGAGGCTGAAATATTTCCTTGGGATTGAGGTTGCACACTCTGGACAATGGATCTTTATCTCTCAACAGAAGTATATTACGGATCTTCTTGAAGAAACCGGAAAAACTACATGTAATCCAGCAAGCACTCCTATAGATCCTAACCTTAAACTTGGTATAGCAGAGGAGGATGCCACAGTCAATAAGGAGATGTATAAAAGGCTCGTGGGAAAACTCATTTATCTGTCTCACACAAGGCCAGATGTAGTCTATGCAGTAAGCGTAATTAGTCAGTTTATGCACAATCCAAGGAAAGTTCACTTGCAAGTTGCTCACAGAGTGCTATAATACCTTAAAGGAACACCAGGAAAAGGTATTTTATTCAGAAGAAATGGAGATTTGGTGCTAGAAGCATATACTGATGCAGACTATGCTGGGTCAATTGTTGATAGGAGGGCAACCTCAGGATATTGTACCTTTCTTGGTTGGAATCTAGTAACTTGGAGGAGTAAGAAGCAATATGTCGTGGCTCGATCAAGTGCAGAGGCTGAATTTCCGGCTATGGCCCAAGGTGCTTGTGAGTTACTTTGGTTGAAGATTATTCTTGAAGACTTGAGGATTAAATGGGATGGTCCTATGAGACTTTATTGTGATAACAAATCCGCAATCAGTATTGCTCATAACCCAGTACAATATGACCGGACGAAACATATTGAAGTGGATAGACATTTCATTAAGGAGAAGCTAGAGAGTGGATTGATATGTATATCTTATGTTCCTACACGTGGTCAACTTGCAGACGTCTTAACTAAAGGATTGAATAGCTCAGATTTTCAGACAATCATATCCAAGCTGGGAATGGAGAATAATATTCACCAGCTTGAGGGGGAGTGTAGAGAAAATCATGTTTTTAGGAGATAATTTTGTACATTATTAGCTTTCCTATTTTGTTGTAAAACCCATTAATTAGATTAGATTAGATTTATGGGATTAGATTAGATTATCATAAATTATGGGATTAGATTAGATTTATGGGATTAGATTAGATTACCATAAATCATGGGATTTGATTAGGTTTCCTATTTTGCTAGGTTAATGTATATAAAGCTGACATTATTGTTTGATAATAGAATAAGAAATATACAATCTCTTTCAATTGTTGATAATATGCTAAGCCTTCAATTCTTTATAGCAAATGAGATTGTCACCATAAAATGCATGTTACCATTGCTGCGCTGCACTGTGCTTCCAGCATTATATTGTTGCATGTTAAACATTAAGCTAGTTTTCATATATTTATCATGGCTTGAATAATTGTAGGTGCTGCACAATGCTTGGGAGAATTATATCAGCATTTTGGAAGAAGAATTGTATCGGGTTTGCTAGAAACAACTATGATTGCAACCAAACTTATGAAGTATAATGAGGTAATCCAATTCATGTCTCCTTGTATTTGCATACACAAGCATGGAAATTCTCTCACCCACAAATATGAATAATAAACATTATTTTATAGAAAGAACAGGAATATGAGACAAAAGGATTAGAAGGATTTTCCTTTAGTCAAGTCCAAATGGAGTTAAGTTGTCTACATATTTTTATGAACGATCCTTAAAGAGTGATGGCATCAACTCTGTAGAGTGCTTAAGTACATAGTCTTTAAAGGTACAAGGCACCTCTTTAAAGGCACAAGTCTCCTGGTGCAAGTGTGGGTTCTTGAGGTTAGTCTCAAAATAATAAAATTTGCAAGAAAAAATTAAGATAAAATATTCGAAGCAAAATCAAGATATTAGCACTATTTAACCAAATTGACCAAAATTAACAATCTTCAAATGATAAATCTAAAGTTAACAATCTGTTGTTGCAACTACTCTACCACCATTAGCACCACAGCCATAATCCCCATATCACTTTTTTTTTTCCCAATTATTTCCCATAAAGATTTACAGTTGTAAATGTTACTCCTGCACTTTCATTTGATAGTCCTGTATTAGATGCAGCCTTGAATGTGTTCTTTCGGTTTCAATGGAAAATGAAAAATAAAGATGGTGATGGAAAATGGAAAACTGTTCTATCCCACTAAACAGAGCCTTGATTTTCCATCTATAAACTCCCATCAACACACATAGCACTTTCCTTTAATGATACAGTAGCGGAAGTCTGATATGCAATTCCATTTACCTTGCATTTCTTAAATAGACATCCAAACAACAAAAGTTAATTTTAATTTCATATTTTTTTCCTTCTTACTTCTCATTTCCTTTTAGTATTTCCCTCATATTCTCTCACTACTTAATATGTGAACACACAGCTAAGGTAATTAGAGGCAAGTGCTGTTTTTGCATGGTTTATACTGTTTTTGTTTTGCCATATTTGAGTATAAATGGGATGTGGTTGCTAACATAGGGATTAGTTGAAGAACATTAAATTTTGGATCACAAGGTTATTTGGTTTATGCTAAACTAGCGGCAAGAATTTGCTGCAGGCATTTATTTTGAAAGCTTTTTCTGCTATGCAAGATTGTAGTGTATGGATTTTGCTTTATATTGGCCATAAGTTGAGGTTGGAAATTGCAACTGAAATTATATTACAGAATCTTAGGTAGTGCATTTAGAATGACTTTCATTTGGAAATCCATTGTAACTGGTTGGTGTTTCAAGAAAAATTGATGAGAAATGTTGAATATACAACTCCATTTCCAATTTGCTCGAGAAGTTGTGGATAATGCTTTTTGGATTTTTAGGTGCATTTTGGATTATGTCTAAATCAATGAATGATTTTTTTTTTTTATGTTATAAAGTTTTTAGTTTCTTGATAGGGATCCCTATAAGGAATGAAACTGCTACGAAACTAGGTTCCTTCTTCCTTTTCTTTTTTAACTTGCTAGGGAGGCTGCTTAGGAAAATATTTTGATGATGAACGTTCACCTAAAAAGATCAAATATGTTTTAATTGATTTTGGAGTAAAAATAATAGTTGAAAGTGCTAATTATTTATTGTTTCTCTGGCTAGAGGACAAGGTAGTGGTAGCTGGTTTTTCTTGTCAATTAATTTTTCTTGAAAGTGGCAGACAGAGTTTAGGAGTTTCGAAATGGAGGACAGAGGGAGTCTATCTTGCTGTATAGGAAATGAAGAATTGCTTTTTGAATAATAACTCTATTTTTTGGTTTAATTGGAAAATAATGAAATAAAAAAAGGTTTGGAGGAAATGAAAGGCAATCTGTCTGCTGTTATTGATTTTATAATGATGCTTTTTCTATTTTAGATTTTGTTGATTCCCTTCTTTGTAAGTAAATTCTCTCCTTTTTTTTTTTTTTATTATTATACTTGGATTGTGCCCTCTGTGCCTTTTACCAATATCTTTTGCTTATCCAAAAAGAGAAGGGGAAAAAATTGGAGAGATATGTTGCAGAATATTCAAGGGCATTGAGTATGTCTCTGGAGGGATGGAATATTGGCAATTATTTTTTCTTTGCTATTTGTTTGTTTCCTCTCATTTTGGTTCTCTTTTTATTTTAGTAATTTCTTAAACCATGTTTGATTGAGAACCTTGTGGTTTAGAAAACTTTGGTTTTTTATAGCTTATTATTTCTTTCTTTCTGTAACTTAATATTGTTGTTTAACCATCCGTTTCTATATAACACATATCAGGAGTTTGTGAGACAAGAAGCTTTGCTCATGGTACAAAAAGCGTTGGAAGGCTGTGGTGGTAGTGCTGCATCCTCAGCATATACCGAAGCATTTCGTCTCATCACACGTTTTGCTATTGGGGATAAATCATTCGTTGTTAGAATAGCTGCTGCTCATTGTCTGAAGGCATTTGCCAACATTGGAGGGCCAGGTTTGGGAGTCGCCGAACTTGAGAATTCAGCATCTTACTGTGTCAAAGTAGGTGTTTGTTTTGGTAAAATTTTCCTTATTAGTTTTTTGAAATTTGAAGATGATGGCATAAATATATACATGTCCATATTACTTTACTCTATAGGCCCTTGAGGATCCTGTATCATCTGTCCGAGATGCATTTGCTGAAGCTTTGGGTTTGTTGCTAGCTCTTGGAATGAACCCCGAGGCACAGGTATATGATGAGTTTTAATTGCTTCCTTTTTGTCTATCCTCCTCCCCCTTTTCATGCTTTTCCTTTTTCTTTTTCTAAAGACTTTCTACGGTCTCCCAATTTTCATCCTTTTCTAGGTTCAACCCAGGGGGAAAGGTCCTTTTCCTCCAGCAAAGAAACTGGACGGTGGTTTACAGAGGCATTTAGCTTTGCCCTTCACAAAAGGTATTTACTAGCACATTTGGTTTACTTTCAATTTTTTTTATTATTTAAATCTTCATATGGGAATGGTTGTGCTTAAATTATGGCATTTGTTTTTGTATGGGTAATACCTCTTTAGAATAATTTGGGAAGCTCAGCATTGCCTAGGTTATAGGATAAAAAAATGACTTGCTTATGTGGTGAGATCCAAAGTTCCTTTATTAGATTGTATAGTATCTTGGTTGACGTTGTCATTTGCTTTTAATTTTTTTTCTTCAAGGAATTAATACCTGGAGTTCTTGCATTTGGTTGTCCTGTCTAGGATTCTGGATATAGAGGGGAAACTGTGTCAAGAAACAAAAAAATACTTCATTTTGTTCTTCAATTTTTCAATTGGAATTGCAAAAGCTTTTTTCCTGTTTTTAATTTAAGCTTACAAGTTTTGTCATTTCATCAATACAGTTTGCAAAAGTATTTTTTTTTTAATAATTAAATCACTTGGTTGTTAAAAATTGAGCTACTTTGACGTAAAATTTAAAACTTTTGGGCTTGAGTATAACAGAGAGAATAAATGGCTAAATTGCATATTGCTCAAGGTACATGGAACTTTAGATGCTTTTGGCCATTTTGTTTATGATGTCTTGGGTAGCTCATGAATATTTCAACATCTAGCAGATTTTATGTATGCTTATTGGTGTTTTGCCACCTCTGAAAAATGATTCAATTGCAGCAAGTGGAATTCGGTTGAAGGACATAAGAATGGGCATAACCTTATCTTGGGTATCCTTTCTACAGGTAAATGCTAATATTGCTTGTTCCTCTCTGCCCTCCTTTCTCTCTGTGTGCCACCTCTGTTTCTCTTCCCTCTCATCCCTTTTGTCTTCCCTCTTCTTCTTTTTTTCTTCTTCCCTTCACACTTTTTTTTGTTTGTGTTGCCTACTTTGTGTTTTTCTGAGTGCTATCAAAAGAAAGTAAGGTAAATGATATACATCTTTTACCATGAAATTTTCTTTAGAAGTGGTGGTATTGGCTGAATTATCACTTAGCAAAGGAAATTAGCTGTACCAAATTGTTTGACGTGGTTATTGACATTTCACAATCATTATTGATGTCATCATCGCTACTATCATCATCATTACTGTTTCATTACCATAACTGACAAATTGTCTATTTTTTGTTTACTCCTTTTTTGTTTGTGCTAGGTTTGAAGAGCAATTGGGTTCTAATTTTTTTAGTTTGTTCCTTGAATTATCCTTTCAGGCTATTCGTCTGAAGTATCTGCTTCCAGACAGTGAGCTTCAAGTCTACGCTCTGCAGGTTATGGAAATGCTTCATGCAGATAATTCTGTTGACGCGCATGCACTGGTAAGTATTTGACAAAATATTTTGTTTGTGTTCTTCCATATTCTTCACCATTGGTAAATTTGATGGAGAAATAATTCATTTCTGTGGCAAATTAGTTGCTTGAATTTTAGTTGTGTATCATTGTATTGAAGATAGGGTTTTACACAGTATGGGTTTGCAGTGTCACAGTATTAGGCAATATTGTTTTATGTCAGACAATGCTACTATGAATTTCTTAAAAATAAACAAAGTGACTCGAATCCATAATTTAATATCCGTTTAATTAAATATACGCATATTGATATTCTTGACATCTAAAATAAATTATGATTATAATGACAATTAAGTTTATATTACAAAAGTAAAAAAAAATTAAGTTGTTTTAAAAAATTCTAAAATATTGAGAGACAATTTTCTATTTTTTACATAAATTGGTTTCATGATAGAGAAGAGGAAGATATGAAGGGGTAGATCTAAACTAACTTGGAAGAGAGAAATACAATATGATTTAGAGGTATAATAATTATTGGAAAAAGTATCCTATATCGAATAATGATAAAATAAATAAAGGACTTATAAGTGAGTGGGTGTTGGACTTAGCACAAGCCAATTGGTTTTGTGCAAGTGGATTCTAACACTTGTCTATTTATAAATCCACTTATGTATAGATCTATGGATTTTAATATGGTATCAGAGTTTCATGTCTAAATGGGTTAGATCTTGGGACCCATGTTCGAGCCCCCGTTGTTGGACTGACGATAATGCCAGTCCGGACTGAAGCTAAAGAAGAGATGCCAGCTGATCCATTTGTGAGTAAGTGTCAACTGGCTTGTTGATGTTAGGCCATGGGCCAAAGTCCGGTTGTATTTGAAGGGATGTGTTGTGAAAAGTATTCCACATCGAATAATGATAAAATAAATAAAGGACTTATAAATGAGTGGGTATTAGACTTAGTACAAGCCAATTAGTTTTGTGGAAGTGGGTTTCAATACTTGCTTATTTATAAGTTCACTTATGTATGGACCCATGGATTTTAATAATAATTATTAAAAGATATCGCCCAAAACCGTTTAGAGTGAAAACAAATAATCCATATAACGTTAAGGCTAAGTTGAGTTGAGTTACATAAATTGGTTGGCCTAATTATTTAAAAAATCCAAAACTTTCAAGTATTTTTTTCAATTTTGTCCAAAGCTTTTAATTTTGTGAGTTTTGTCCCAATTTACAGTTTTAGTTGCAATTATGTCCAAGTCAAAGAAATTAGTCAAAATTAAAATCACAGTAGTAATATTATCCCAATTTACAATTTTTGCTGCAATTACGCCCAAGAGAACCATTTTGTTTCATAGCAGATTAAAGGACAACATTTGGTTTTTGAAAATTTGGGTATTCCCTTTATCGAAGTAGGCAGTTACTTCATCAGACTGCAAAAAAAAGAAAAAAAAAGCCAATTCCAAATAACTTAAGCATCTTTTCTACCATAATTTCAACAAATTCCTAAAGAATTTAGAGAAACTCAATTCTCCTCAAAGAGACCAAAAAACCTCTTCTAAATTGACTTTAGTTTTCATGACTGGACGTTGACATTGCAGTTAATGCCAAGAATTTGACTTCTGTAATGGATAGGCTTTGGGCACAATGGAGATAGTTAGGAGGGGTTAGATCTTCTGGCATATGAGAATGAGAACCTGTCATAATTTATGGTGTTTTAGAGTCTTATTGTAGAAGTATAATTTGCTAAAATTTGAAGATTCTCAAATATGAATGTTGTTTAAAGTTGTAATCAAATTGCTCTGTTTCAACAGTTTCAATTACAGCTTTACAAAGTCAAGATACTAAGTCACTGACCAATAAATCTCTGTGTTTTAAGGCATGCATTCTTTATATATTGCGGGTTGGTGTAACTGATCAGATGACTGAACCTACTCAAAGGGGCTTTTTGGTTTTCCTTGGAAAGCAGGTTTGTTAACATAGTTCAAATTAGGTTGCTTATGCCTTATCATCATGATTCAGCTATTTTGTTGACATCATTCCCATGGAAACCTGCAGCTCGAGTCTACTGATGCCGGTCCTTTCATGAAAATTGCTGCTTTACGTACTCTGTCATACACCTTAAAAACATTGGGCGAGGTGAGACATGATTATTACTGTTCTTTTCAAAATGGTTCCACTTCAATATTTTTGTAGTCTTAAAATGTTGTAAAATTTGCCAGATGATACAAAACTGGCCACTGTGATAAACATGATATAGATAATGAAAATCTTTTCTTCAATGAAAGTGAGATTAGGGTGTAAGTCCAAACAATGCATTTGATCTATAAAAAGTATTTGTACTAATAATTAAGCTTTATCTTGCTCGCTGGGCGAAGGATGAGACATTTGTGGAAAGTATTGATGTAAAGTTGGGAAATGTGATACATATGAAAATTAGAATTGCTCTTTGGAAGATGTACTAATGCTGTAAAGACTTAACAACATCTGCTATATACTAGTATATGAAATAACACAGAATAGATTGATTCATTCTTGCTGTTTCTTTTGGGGATGTGCTGTTAGTTATCCGTCTCTAGTATCTATATATGTGGGATATGGCTCTTTCATACTATTGGAATGACTTATCTATATTTCTTTCCTGTATTTTTTGTTGTACTTCTACTTATCTCAGCGACTTGCAGTCCTCCAGAGCTCTTTCAGGTCTCAGCAGATTAGTTCCAAGTTTTATTTTCATATTCAACTATTAACTGTTGTACTATGGTGATCTCTTTCATTATCTGATCTTTCCAATCAATCATATTAGTCTAGGTTATGGACCAACATGTGAGGTTGAAAATTAACATTGCTAGCATTCCCAGAAAAAGAAAAAACCACGGCTAAGAGTTTTCTCACAGGATTTAAATTTGTACTAAGGTTCTGCAGTTGTTGTCAGTTGTAAGAGGTTGGTGCGGCTGAGGACTTATTTGAGAGTACCTTTGGTGGTATTCCTAGGTTGAATGTTTTTTGGGGTCAGGTAGTGTCTTAAAATTGGGAAAAGATTGGACATTTGCAGGGGTCTTTCTCTCTTTAAATCATACACTCTGATTCAAGCATCTTTATCCAGCATCCCTCTGTACTTTCTCTTTATTTAGAATCTCATTTGAAGTAGAGATTGAAAGGGAAGTCAATGAGAGATTTCCTTTGGCATGGAGGGAATGCTTCTAAATGGGTACATCAGGTCAATAGGGAGTACCTTGTAGGGTTTGAAATCCGAGGTTTAGGTCGAATTTGGTGAGTTAGAATATTCATCTAGTAGGAAAATGGTTATAGAGATTCCCTTTGGCATAAGTAATAGAATGAGTTGTAGTTTAAGTAAGTGTGGTTTGCAATAGAATGAGTTGTATGGCAACTCTTTCAGGATGGCGGAAGGCTGTCACTTTCTTAGTTTCTGTTTTCTTTGTTGCTTGTCTTCTTGTCTTGCACAGTTTAGGAGGTTTCTTATCCTCACATGTTGTAACTTTTCTTTTTCTGTCCATAATGTAATTTTTTCCTATCAATCGGTTTTTTACTAAACTTGTTTTATGCCTATTTGGTTAATCACCTTCAAACTTTATGAACAGATTTACTTTGATATACTTTTTCAGGTATTGACTTTAGCTTTCTGTGTATACTGTTTTGAGTTTATTGTCTTGGGATTGAATTGAAATACATACTATAGCTGTTGCTTGTTTTTATATGTAGAGGTTGCTTATTGTCAGTAGTAATTATTTGACCATCGTTCTCCAATTTAATTTGAGAATCCTAGCTACATCACTTTTCTTTGAGTTGTAAGGTCGGCTTTATGCTTTTTTTGTTGGATACTTTTTATGAGTTCTTTGTGAAATCGTAGGATTAAGACTTACATTTTACAAGGGTAGTTTTTGACCTGTCAATTTACAGGTTCCATCAGAATTCAAGGAAGTCATTGATGACACAGTTGTTGCTGCAGTATCTCATTCTTCAGAACTTGTAAGTGATTGAGCTTGTTATACTTGATCATTTGAGTGTTAAACATATTTGGTAATGCTGGTAGATCCTTCTTATTTTCCGTGAACAGTTTAAGAATTGAATTGTGAACATTATTTTGTTTTAGGAGGGTGTGAAATATCTGGTAAGTCTTTATATATGTGACTATAGTTGGACAATAGTTGCCATCCATCAATCTGTAAATGTTTTTTATTTTTATATATATATATTTTTTTTGTGAATGGAGATTTCAAAGTAAATGTTCAGAACACCATAAAAAAGTTATGTATTTGGATAGTGCTATTGATAGGTGCTGGTTTTTAGCATTTCTTTAAGCTAGTCAATAGAGTGCTTTATATGAAAGGTGGTGAGGTTAGTATGCTATTTATACATTCATTGCTGGTAATCCATTCTTTCAGAACAATTGGACTATATTCATGATGCAGTGTGACTCTTCTGTTATTTCTATGATAGTTGAACATTAATTGGAACTTTGTGGCTAGGTACGTATTGAGGCTGCTTTAACATTGCGTGTGTTGGCTGAGGTTGATCCTACTTGCGTTGGTGGTTTGATTTCCTATGGAGTAACCACACTAAGTGCTCTGAAGGAAACCGTTTCTTTTGGAAAGGTACAGTTAATATTTATGGGGTAAAACTTTCTAATTTGTTGTCTTTTGTTTGTAAATATCCTCTATTTTAACTAATATGGAATCTCTTTAATATTCCATATTAGTTAAAACAGAAAGGAAAAACAAAGAAAGAAAGAAGATGCATCTAGAATTGAGGTCAAGAAACAATGTCCGTTGTGGCTTCAGAAAGGAAGAGTAACTGTGAGGTAACAATTAAAAGAAAAGGATAAGATCTAAGTGGGTTTGACAATGCCATCCATGAACATTGATGGGTCCACCAAATAATTACAAATCATTTTTGACTATTCTAAATTACTAAAGGAGAAAATTAGTGGTGTTAATTACTGGGTCTAATTAATCAAATTTGAATGGTTAGAAAAGAGTAAATTGACTCCAACTGGAATTCAAGAGCTAAATTGAATTTTGAGTACAAGTTTAGGGCTAATATGAGCTTTTGGCCTACTTTATTTTTGCTTGGTAATGTGGTGAGATTTCTTAAGGATGTGAGTTGAAGAAAAACTCAAAATGGAGGTTGGAAGTGGCTAGAAATGTTGAAAACATACTCTCTAACCTTTGGCAGAAAAGCTTCTGGCTTTTATTTGGGTAACGGTTGTTAGGCAGTTAATTTACTGTAATGGCCATTAACGTTACCCTTAAAAGAAAAATTCCATTGCATATGGATGCAACAGTAATACTACTCCTTAAAATGACTAAATACCAGCCATTACATAACATATTGGCCCTTATTTAAATAAATTTCATGGTTGTGGAAAAAACATTTGAATGGCCTTTTCATTGGTTAATGCTAACTTTATTTATTTCCTTCTTGCTCCTCTTGAGATTTGAGATTTGAAAATAGTCTTGCTCCTCTTGACACTTCGAAAATTTGCTGTCTATCTTGAAATTCTAGACTTCTAATTTAGGAACCAATTATGCTGGCAAGGATAAGTTGTTGATGAACAGCATATATTCCCTAGCACGGTAATTTCAAGTTCCTCTTGTGAAAGGCACTGGAAGTCTATTTGAACTTTGTGGGTTGTTTTATAGTGTGGGTTCCATCAATATTGTCCATTTTATTATATGTATCTTTATTGTATGTGTCCTTTTACTGAATTATTTGCTTGTTTCTAATTAATATTAGCCGGTATTTACTTCATTAATATTTTTTTTAAGTGCTTATAATTGAAATGACTAAATATAACTACTATGTTTATACATATGAGAATTCTGTTTAATTTTTATTTTCTGAATGGAACTCCATGGTGATATATAAGTTATCAAATTAGACCGTAGAAAAAATCTCCTTGCAATAGGGGAGTGTTGCATGCATTTGGTACTCCCTAGAACCATGAATCTGGGACGTCTTGTGTACCAGAACACCTGATTTTAGAAATTGTTAATTTTTGCACTTTACTTTTATTTATAAGTCTTAAATTGAACGGTCTTATTGTTTACAGGGAAGCAGTTTGAAAATTGAGCTTGATTCTTTGCATGGACAAGCTACAGTCTTGGCAGCTTTGGTGTCTGTTTCACCCAAATTACCTCTAGGTTATCCAGCTAGGTAATGGCTCTGTTTTATTTTTTATTTGCAAGGATTGCACCAGTTGGATTTACTTGTAAAATCATGGCACAACTCTCTTTATCCTGGATTTTCGGTGGGATGAAGTGAGTAGCGTTTCAAGTCTTCCCATGTTGTGAATCCTTTATAATTGATTTTTTTTTTCACCACATCCCCCAAATATTTCTTGTTTTTGGTGTTTGGTATTCTATGGTGATTATATACAATTTAGGATAACTACAAAGAGATACCCACTTTGGTTCTCCATTTTCCAAAATAAAACACTTTGGCCCTTGATTTGTAAAATTTGACACTTCACTCCTTTTTATAGACCAAAACAACGCATTTATTTATTTTACTAAACTACAGCGTTTTTTTGACATCTTTTTAATTTTTAAAGGACCAAATTGTGGATTTTATATACTCAAGGACTTAAGTATTTGATTTTGAAGAAGAGGATTAACATGTTTATTAGATCAAACATCTTCCTTTTTCCTTGTAATTTTTTTTCCTATGATTGTTAATTCAGCTTCAACAATTTTTAAATTGTGGAGGATCAATATATGTGGTTAGAAATGAATGATAGATAAGAAATAAATTTGGATTTGGTATTCAGACTGCATGTTTTAATATATGGTTCTCAATTTTAAAATTTTTGCAATCAAATCTGAAACTTGAAAATATGATTCCTTATTGTTTGTCCTAGCTGAAACAGAGAAGATGCCTACCCTTTTTCTTTCTCTGCTTGTTTACTCTTTTAGAGATAAGGGAAACTTCTAATGGAAGTAAATGTGTAAAGGTTGCAAATCTTATTTCACTACTGTTTTAAGATGGTGGTTGTTCCATCAAAAGGTCCTCTTCGATTATATTCCTTGTCAGAACAAAGCCAACTGTATGCTATGTTCTGCAGACAAGAGGTTATTAATCTTTAGATGCATGTGCAAAAAACTTTGCTAGCTTTAAAGGAACTCACACTTTCACTTGCCTGAATATTAATAAATATTTGCAAATATTTACATCTGAACCATATCTTAACCCGTCACTTGATAAAATGATTTTGCGATATGATACTACATTTGGATCCTCAGATGTTTCGGTCAAAATGGTACAAATTAATAGTCTATACAGCATTTGACTGGATACCATTTCAACCCTTTGGCTGTTAATCACGGATTTGTGTGGACATGGTTATGTTTTTCTTCTATTTTGCTTCTATCATTGTCATAGTTGTCTCAGGTTTTTTTCTGCCTTATAAACCTATATAATCATCATCTTTTACTCAGATTGCCAAAATCAGTGCTTGAAGTTTCAAAGAAAATGCTAACAGAATCTAGTCGCAACCCTATGGCTGCAACAGTTGAAAAAGAAGCTGGATGGCTACTTATGTCGTCTCTATTATCTTCTATGCCAAAGGAGGTATAAACCATACCATCATTTAGATATTTCATCAGTTCCTGTGGGCTCTATGTGTATGTTATGTTGCTATTCTCAAAACTTGTAGGAGCTTGAAGACCAGGTCTTTGATATTCTTTCATTATGGTCTCCTCTATTTGGTGGAAATCCAGAAAAGGAAATTAAGCAAATTGAAGATTTGACACCAAGGATTTGGTAAGACACTTAAGGATAATTAGCCTATATTGGTTTAGTATACATCAGCATTACCAAAGCCAAACTTTGCACTTGCCTTGATCCTTTGATGAGGGAAAGTGGTATAATAGCATTTCTCTGTTTCCCAGTCGAGGCAAGTTAATTCAGACACTTGGTTTAGTGCTTGGTGAAGCCTCTGAAAGTACAAGGCGCTTGTCTCATGTGTCTCAGCATTGAAGCTATTTTGAGGCCTGCATGTCGTGCAAATAATTTATTATGTTTAGAAATTTAGGTGGCACCCTCTGTTTATTTTTGATGAATCCACATCCTTTTTAATGGCAATTTTGTCCTCAATTTTTTCTCTTTTTTACAGCAGCTAAGATAAAACCAGTACCACTACTTTATGCTAAGACATTGGATTTTGAAATTCATTGATAATTTCCTTTTACTACCTTTGTTGTTTTGGCTAAAATCTTTTTTCTATTTGGTGTTATCTTTGATTTGATCCTTTGTTTTTGCCTTTTCTAGTGTGTGGTCTGCTGCTGTTGATGCACTTACAGCATTTATAAAATGCTTTATTTCTTCCAATGCTACGAACAATGGAATCCTACTGCAACCACTGATGGTATACCTAAATAGGTACAGTTATATCATGTCTCCCAACCCCCTACTGGTGTTAAATGCTTTAGTTATTGTCATTGTTGTTGTTTATTCTTCTTGCTCTTGTTGTTATTATTTTGTAACTTCATCAAATTGTTGGTTCACATTAATGAGAATTTCTATTTATATATTGAAAATCAGTGCTCTGTCGTATATACTATGGCTACAAGGCAAAGAACTACCAAATATGAAGCCCACAATTGACATATTCATCATTAGAACTTTAATGGCCTATCAGTCCCTTCCTGATCCAATTGCATATAAAAGCGACCATCCCCGGATTATCCAATTATGTACAGTTCCATATAGGTGATCCTTTCCATTACCTTATTTTTTCTTCACTAGGAAACTTGAAACTTGTACCTTACACACACGCACACACTTGCACACATTTGGAGTCTTGTATGACTGATTTATTCCTTCATGTTTGGCAATTTAAAAAGGGATGCTTCTAGATGCGAGGAAAGCTCATGCTTGAGATTACTGCTTGACAAAAGAGATGCATGGTTGGGTCCTTGGATTCCTGGAAGGTGTGCTTTTCATTTCACGTATCACTTCTTGTCTCCTTGAACTGATTATTCTGTTTTGTCATTTCTGTTTGCTGTGCATTATTAACATGTAGCTGATCCAGTTATTTTAGGATTGAGGTTCAATGGTTTGAATTGTTTTGTTACAAGTTTGTCAATTCTGCTCTTGTTATTGTTCTATTTCCTTTTAGGAAAGTTGAAATTCTCCTTTTTCAGTCTTAAAAGTTAATTGTCAATTTTCTTTTGATGTCTTCAACCAGAGATTGGTTTGAAGATGAACTTCGTGCTTTCCAAGGTGGAAAAGACGGCCTTTTGCCTTGTGTATGGGAGAATGAACCCTCAAGTTTTCCACAGGTAATAACAGCTTTTTCTTAGTTGATTTTGTCTGCACAATTGAATGGGACATTGTATTTTCTGGTCCTCAACAACACAGTTGTTTGGTCCATTGTCATTAGTTATTGTTGACATAATTATTAATTTATCAGTTAGAAATTTTCTTTATTTTTCTCCATTCACATTAAGGAGTTGCACTCATGATCAATATTTTTATTTGTGACCTTTTATGATGTTGTCCTGGCCCTCAAGAACAAAGTTACGCAGAATCTCTCTCTGTCTCTCTGTCTAAATTGAATGCATCTCAATGATCTGTATATTTTAAGTGTCTTAGGCTTGATTGAAGGCCTCTCTGGTACTTAATGTTTTTTCTTGTGTGTGCATGTGTGTATTCATTCCAACAAATGCATTTCTTGGGTATTATTTATTTGAATTCCTTCTTCTAATTTTTTTTTCATTAGTAAGAGGAGAAAATAAATTTCATTTGGGATAAATAAATCTTCTTACAATTGGAGGAAGTGGTATCCTCCCATTGTACCCAACCCACACAGACACACACATACTGTCTAAACAGAAGTGCTGTCCAGTCAAGGCTGTATGACACTTTAAGATACTTCTCTGATCGCCTTTGAATCCTGAAGCAGATGCCCATAGAGAACCTTAAAACCACCTTGCCTCGCAGAAGTTTTATTAATTCATGCATTCCTATCCATGCAGGTATCTTACAGAAATTTTAGTAGTTCGTGCATTCCTTTCCATCCATATGCTCCATGATATCATGAAGAAGTCACAAGCCCATCGAACTTTATCATCTCTTTTTCCCACCCAAACCTGAGATCTTAAACCCACAAAAAGTCTCTAGAGAAGGGTTTTAAATATGGAATCAGAAATTGTTTCAGAATTGGAAACTGTGTAATGGAACCGGATTGAGTGAAGCCATATCGGATTGAATCGGCTGCCATTATTGTGAATAGTTTTTCAAAATTTGCAAAATGACTGAAATATATATTAAAGGAATAATTCAACTAAATATCATAATCATCTTATGTGTAATAATTTACAATGAAACATATATAGTCAAAGAAATAATTGATTACAAAATCTGTTTAAAACAATATTTGATTTTTGGCTGTATCATAATGGGAAATATCATATTGGTTGGCTAAAAATCCAATACATAAGGGTATTTAAAACCACGCTCTAGGGACTGAAGTATTTAGAGTTTTATTGTAATTGCTGTTATAATTGCTGTTTCTCATATTTAGTTTACTTAAAATCCTATGCTGAGGATTAGTTTTGTTCTTGAAGCCGGAAACAATAAACAAGACATTGGTGAATCAGATGCTCCTCTGCTTTGGAATCATGTTTGCCTCTCAGGTATGGAGGTTGGTTGTATCTTCATTGTTAATGCAGAGGTGGGATGCCTAACTATTGTTGTTGTATCCTTTTATTTGTTATACAGGATAGTGGTGGGATGCTGAAGCTTCTTGGAATGATTGAGCAATGTCTAAAAGCTGGAAAAAAACAAACATGGCATGCAGCCAGTGTTACGAATATTTGTGTGGGGTTACTTGCAGGATTGAAGGTGCTTCTAACTTTCTTTTATCTGCTTAAAGCTCTGTATGTGGTTTAACATTATATCTGATTACGTGTTCTTCTCAGGCTTTGATTGCTTTACGTCCTCAACCTATAGGATCCGAGATTTTAAATCCAGCACAAGCTATATTTCAGGTACTGTGTTTTAGTGGGCCACCGTATTCTCCATATTTTAATCTCTGTTCATTCTTCAGCAAAACAAAGCTGTTTTCTAAGCAAAATAAGAAAAAAAAAACCATTATCAAGTTTGTCATTGCCACTACACGTTTTGTTTTCATATATTATTTTAATTTTACAGAGTATTCTGGCAGAGGGAGACATCTGTGCATCTCAACGCAGAGCATCATCAGAAGGTCTCGGTCTTTTAGCTCGCCTTGGAAATGATATTTTTACAGCCAGAATGGTTAGTTAATTCCATTCAGCAGTTTATTTCAAAAAGTAATTGTTGATATGAAAATGGTGACTGTTATCCTTGAAGTAAAAAAAATTATATTTTATATTAAACAAAATACTATATTTGCTCTGCTAATGTTTAACCATTTTCTGTGTTCTGACTCCCGCTCTTCCTCCCTTTCTCCCTCTCATATTATGATAAACAGACTAGGTTGCTTCTTGGCGACCTTAATGTGGTGACAGATTCAAACTATGCTGGATCAATTGCTTTTGCGCTAGGGTGTATTCATCGCAGGTGAAATATCAAATCCTGTGAATCCCTTGCCTCCTCTTTCCTGTGAATCTCTTGCCTCCTCTTTCTACACATACACAAGCATACATATCCATATATTTTCTTTTTAGTTGTGGTTTAATGCGGAGTGACTGTGGTTTCGAATTTTGACTGTTCAGAAAGATTTATAATGCATGTTGATAAATTAATTTTTACATACTAGATTTGTTCTTCACACCCATGATTATTTTCTATCTCTCTTTACTAATCTGTGACAAATTAGGCGGTGTACATACTTCAAATCCTATAACCTTAAAATCAATCCAACTCAACTGAACAAGCCTGAATCTCAGTTTAGTTAGTCTTCTATATGACTCGTTTTGTTCCTTATAATCTTAGGACTATTTTTCAAAAGATTATAGCTGCTAAATCCTTTTTCTTGTTCCCTTAATGTTGTATTAGGTCCCTCCCTTTATTTTTTCAAATCTCCTACAGCTTCAAAGTTCTCAACCTTCTGTAATGGTTTATCTGTCGGTTGATGATGCTCGCGACCATGGCATCTTAATCTCCCTTTTCTTTTCCTTCTCTACTATTTTCACCTTCCTACAAATGCATCCATTCATTATTCAATTCCTACAAATGCATCCTTTCATTATTCAATCTCTTACATATTTATGCGCATCTATCTTTGCACTGTCATTTTTGCTCGTTAATCTTGTATGTTTGTTATTTTGTCACCACTCAATGCTCATTGTCATACATCATATCTGTTCAAATCACAGTCCTGTAAAAATTCCCCTTCATCTTTGTTGGTATAAAATTCCCTTCACACTCTTCACTTCACTTATTATGCTCCAAATCTATGGTTGACATACTCCTCACTTCCCTCATCCCTTTGTGTAATAGAACCTAGGCATCTGAAATGTGTGTTTTGTGTGACCTCTATACCAACTAGGCTAGCCCATCTTTTACTAGCCCTTTGTTACTAAAATTACAATTGCACATACAATGTTTTAGTTTCACTTAGTAACCATAGGACTAGTGAAAATTTAAGAAGCAACCAAGGTGGTGGAAACTAATTGCACCAGAGGTGTACCCGGTTTAAATCCAATGATGACAGTTTTTACCAATCAAAGATGAGGGAAAAAAATCACTTAAGATCTAATGGGTGAATAAGTTTCCTGCTCAAAGAAGTGAAACTTATTCACATTTTATAAGTGTCTGAGAACTATTCCTACCAAGTTTCACCATTCCTCTGCTGATGGGGATTCTTATATTCACACAACATATTGTTGGTAGAATTAGATGCATTGGCTTGTAAATGATGTATTTTTTTGGTTGCTAGGATCATTAACTGAGTGCTTATGATATATGGAGTCTTTGCATGGAGAGAGATGAACGTATCTTAAAAAATCAGAGTATGTCCTTTAGTTTTGTTACGTGTCATTGTGATTTTTTGGCTTCTATATTAGCTTGTGCTTTTGAAGCTTTTAAAGGTCTCTTTGAATGTTATCTAACTTGATTAGAGGCATTACTTCTTTAGCTTTTTGTGTTTATGTTCTTATTGTTGGTTGTCTTTTGTGTTAGGAGATTTTTTTTTTCTTCCACAAAACAATGCACACTCATTTCTTTCTTTCTTTACAAGCTTTTCCTTATACACACACATATACATACATACATACATGCATACATATGTATGTATATGTGTTGAGAAAGAGAGAAAAATCTCTTATTTCATTGATGTTTTAACTTTTATAAAAAAATCAACTTTATACACAAACTAAATCCTAAATTAGGAAAGAATATTAACAAAGAAACAATACACAATCACACAAATCACTCCTAAAATTAAGCTAGGAGATATGGAAATATTTACAAGTCAACACTCCCCCTCAAGTTGGTGCATAGATATTGCACATACGCAACTTGAAAACTAACTTGTGGAATTGCTTTCCATTCAGTCCTTCAGTGAGCATATCAACAATTTGATTATCTGAGGTTACATGAGTGAATTTCAGTAAGCTTTGCATAACTTTTTTCTTGATGAAGTGCCGATCAATCTCAATGTGTTTCGTTCGATCATGTTGAACAGGATTGTGAGGGATACCAATAGCAGCCTTGCTATCGCTAAACAAGGATAGATCATTTCTCTCTATTAGTTGCAATTTTTCCATAATCTTCCTTAACTAAAGTAACTCACAAACACCTTGAGTCATTGCTCTATATTCCGCTTCAGCGCTCGAGCGAGCCACTACATTCTGCTTCTTACTTCTCCAATCCATCCACAAAAGTACGATAGCCAGATGTTGATCTTCTATCATTAGGGGACCTAGCCCAATCAACATCTGCATATGCTTTCAATTTTAGGTGGTTATACTGAGAGAATAGTAACCCTTTCCCTGGTTCAGCCTTCAAGTATCTCAAGATACGAAAAACTACTTCAAGATGAGAACTGCAGGGATATGCATATACTGACTAACCACACTTACAGCATAGGCTATATCACGTCTTGCATGTGAGAGATAAATCAATCTTCCTACTAATATCTGATATCTTTCTAATTTCACTGGATTACCTAAGACAGCTTGTAATTTATGATTAGCCTGAATAGGAGAATCTGCAGGTTTACATCCTAACATATCAGTTTCTTCTAAGAGATCCTATATATACTTCCTTTGAGAAATCAAGATCCCTTTTTATGATATAACAACCTCTATACCAAGAAAATATTGCAACTTTCCAAAATCCTTAAATTCAAATTCTTTAGCCATCAACTTCTTTAGACAGACAATTTCTTCCTTATCATTTTCAGTTATCACCATATCATTAACATAGACAATTAGTAGGGTAAGCTTCCCTTTAGAGTGTTTAACAAACAAAGTATGATCAACATTACTTTGAGAATACCCAAATGAAATCATGGTCTTACTGAATCTATCAAACCATGCCCTCGATGATTGTTTTAACCCATATAATGCTTTCTTTAATTTGCATACCTTATCTTTTGTCTTCTCATTATGAAATCCTGGAGGTATTTTCATATATACCTCTTCCTCTAATTCTTTATGCAAAAAGGCATTTTTCACATCAAACTGGTGTAGATTCCAATCAAGGTTAGCTGCACTTGACAATAAGACTCTGATGGTATTCATTTTTGCAACAGGCGAAAAAGTTTTTTGGTAGTCTACTCCACAAGTCTCAATTGATCCATTTGTTCTATGTTTTATAGCGAACATCTATTTGTATCAAACTGGTTTCTTTCCCGATAAAGAAGTGACAAGCTCCCAAGTTTTGTTTTTTACCAAGGCTTTCATCTTTTCCATCATTGCTTCTTTCCATTGTTTGTCACGACCTGCTTCCTGCCAATCCTATGGAATAGAAACAAAAGACAGAGACGATACAAAGTCTCTATATGAGGGAGACAAGGAGTCATAAGAAACAAATTTGGAAATGGGGTGTTTAGTACATACTCTTACTCGTTTTTGGATAACTATAGGAACATCAATATCATTAGTTATAGGCTTAGTATCAAGATTTAAAAAGTCAAAATCACGAGTTAAAAATGACTCACCACGTGTTTCTAGAAACTGATTGCAGAGTTGACGTTAGATCATGTACAACAATTATGATGGCATTATTCTTGGCCTTACGATTGTATATTTTTAAATCCCGTCTATTCAGTTTCTCTTTCTTCTGTTCTGTTTTTTCAAAATCCTGTTCAAAACTCATAATCTATAAAGGAGTAGGTACTGATACTTCCTTTTCCTCCTTACACTCCCCTTGAAGAGGAGCATGGGGTGAAGGAAAATATTGCTCAAATTCCCTAAAGGTAATATCCATGCTTACAAATTACTTTTTAGGAGTGATAACACTTATAACCTTTTTGAGTGCCAAAGTATTCTACAAATATATACTCCATAGCTCGAGTATCCAACTTATTGTTAGTCTTGTAATATACAAAACATACACAACCAAATACTTTAGGTGGAACATTATATGAATTACTCCCTTTTAAGACTTCTAAAAGGCTTTTGAAGTTGAGACTCTCAAGAGACATCCTGTTAATAAGGTATATAACAGTAAGAACTGCATCACCCCAATAAATCTTAGGAACATTTATAGCAAACATAAGAAATTTGACAACCTCTAACAAATGCCTATTTTTCCTCTCAAAAACTCCATTTTGAGCACTAGTGTTTACACAACTAGCTTGATGTATAATACCCTTAGAATCTCGATATGCATGAAATACACCATTCATATATTTTGTACTATTGTCATATCTCAAAATTTTTACATTAGTATCAAATTGGGTGATAATCATAGCATGATAAGATTTAAAACAAGAGAATGTTTCATCTTTATCTTTTATTAATTATACCCAAGTCAATCTAGTGCAACAATCAATAAAGGTAACAAACCATTTATAACCCGACAATGAAACAGTAGAAATAGGATCCCAAGCATCTGAGTGAATAATCATAAAGGGAATTAAACTCTTATTATTACCAGAAGAATAAAAATGTCTAGTATGCTTGGCAAACTCACACGCATCACAAAATAAAGTATCCAGCTGACAGTTTTTAAATAAATTAGGATAAAATCTTTGAATTACAGAAAAAGAAGGGTGGCCTAATCTCATATGCCACTATTTTATTTCCTGATGAACAACAGTTCTAGAAACTACTAGCATGAAAAGATTTAAAATAAGAGAATACTTCATTTTTAGCTTTCATTAAGTAAACCAAGTCAGTCTAGTGTAACAATCAATAAAGGTAACAAACCATCTATAACCCGACAATGAAACAGTAGAAGTATGACCCCAAACATCTGAGTGAATATGCATAAAGGGAATTAAACTCTTATTGTTACCAGAAGAATAAAAATGTCTAGTGTGCTTGGTAAACTCACGCACATCACAAAATAAAGTATCCAGCTGACAATTTTCAAATAAGCTAGGATAAAGTCTTTGAATTACAGAAAAGCAAGGTGGCCTAATGTCATATGCCACTGTTTTATTTCATGATGAGCAATAGTTCTAGAATCTACAAACAAAGCTTTGGATATAAAGGGACCCGGAGTATCCTTAAGAATATATAAGCCATCATGTAGTCTACCAAATCCATTCATCTTCCCTGTGGTCAAATCATGTAAAATGCAATGAGTAGGATATAACTCAATTTTACAATTAAGAGCATTTGTAATAACACTGACTGATAAATATTAACAAGAAAAAAAGGTATATGGAGAATAAAGACTAAATTAATTGTAGGAGTACACTTAAGTGAACCTGTTCTAGAAATAGAAGATAAGGAGCCATCAACTATACGAACAATATCTTTGTCAGAAGAAGGTGAATATGTTAAAAAATGTTTTGAAGAGCATGTCATATGTCTATTTGCTCCCGAGTCTATAACCCAAGAATCATCAAATGTTTTAAGAAAAGCAGTACCTGATTTCACAAAATTGGAAAAGATAACTAAGGGATTAGAATCAAACTTCGATAAGAGACGTTAGAGAGTTTGTTTTCATCATTAGAGAGACCTTCAGTTGTAGAGGTTCCATTGGATGAACTAGTAACATCAGCATGATGTGCCTGGGGTCTGGTAGAACTTTGCTGTTTCTGACATGCCTAAGGTCTAGTAGAGTTCTGTTGTCTTCCTCCACGACATCGACTAGGGCGTCCATGGAGTTTCCAACAGCTCTCTCTTGTGTGTCTAGGTTTACCACAATTGTCGCACAAGTGGTTTTTATTTGATAATCCTGGAGTATTTTGTTTAGACTGTGAAGAATTCACCAGTAGCCCAGCTTTCTCTATCGACACTGTATGTACCATGGCAGTCTGACAACTTTCTTTTTGTTGTACATGGGAGTAAGTCTATCTGAGAGATGAGAAATGATTCCTACCAAGAATCTAAACTCGAATTTGATCGAATTCCATGTTCAACCTTGCAAGAAAAAAATAGATACGATATTTTTCTATCAGTTTTTGATATTTCACTGCATCGTTAGGACATTCAGATTCAAAGTTTTGGTAATAATCAAGTTTCTGCCATAAACTACTTAACCCAGCAAAATATTGAGCAATAGTCATCTCACCTTGCTTGATCACCCAAACTTTATTGCGTATCTCATAGATTTGTGCATCATTACCCACTTGTGAATACATTTGGATTGTGACATTCCAAATTTTTTATGCAGAATCAAGGAAAAGATAACATTTTTGCAATTTGAGGCTGCATAGAATTAATAAGCCATGATCAACGAATTTTCTGAGTCCCATTGTTGGCCGGACGACTGAGATGTTTATGATTTTAATTATTTATCATTAAGATAACCTTGTAGACCCCTAGCTTGAATAATCAACTGACAATATCTAGACCATGCTAGATAATTGGTTCCATCTAATTTAACAAGAATAATCTGTAGGGATGGATTTTCATTCATTGTTAGTGTTTTATTATCGGCTATTTTTACCAAACAGATTATAAAACAGTTGCAAGAGCAAACCAAAAAAACACACCAGTCAGATAACCAAACCAGGCAACGAAACTTGCAATTCAGATAACTAAAAACACATCCGCACTTTTAGAAAACCAAATCAGGCAACCACAGATTAAAAACATAGATCACCAAACACTATGAAGCTCGTCACCGAAAACTCAGCAAACAGGGACAGCCGGTGGTTTGAGCACACCCAGGCAGAAAAACAAACTTAGGCATAGGCAAAAAATACCTGGTCGGAGTCACACGCTTCAGGCGACTTGATCTAAGCAAGGTCCGATGAAGAAAGCCACTGGAATCTGCAAGCTCCAGAAAGAAAAAACGACTTCCAATATGCGAAAATCACCTGATCAGACTCGCGATCCCAAGGCGAGTCGGTTTGAGCAAGGTCCGGCGTGAAAAGGTCACTGGAAAGGGCAAGACGCACCGGCGCATGGATCGGAGGCAGGAGGCGCATGGAGCTCCTGCAGGGGTTTTCTAAAAAGCTCCTTCTGGCGAGTACCGGTCGGTGGCTGGGCAATGTTTCTAGATGGGCGGTGGCAGTAACTCGCACCTACAGGCCCTCTACTGTCACCCCAGTTACTGTTTTCCTTTTCACCGTGAGCATGTGGAGATGATAACCGGAAAAAATTCAGGCCCTTAGGTTCGAAAGCTCTGATACCATTTTGAGACAGAGAGAAAAATCTCGTATTTCATTGTTGTTTTAACTTCTATACAAGAATCAACTTTATACACAAACTAAATTCTAAATTAGAATAGAATATTAAAGAAGAAACAATACTTAATCACACAAATTACTCCTAAAATTAAGCTAGGAGATATGGAAATATTTACAAGTCAACAATATGTATATGTAAACTCCTGATAATATGGTAATTATAGAAAGTTCTTATTTTGGAGGTCATGGAGATCTGAAAAGCAAAAGTGTTGGATGAACTTCAGAACTTTTTATGTATTTAGATTCTTTCAGAAAATTAGGCTTTATGAGTGATTAACCTATCTAGTATCATAAAATCTGAACATCTTGTTCTTCATTGATTGTATGAGTGCATGTACAAAGATATGTTTGATTAAATTGTGAATTGAATTAGTCTACTTTTTGATGGTTAAGGATAGTTATTATGGTTCAAACTAAGATGAGTCTGGTCATCATAAGTCTTATTGGAGGTTGAGTTGGTGTAGCTTGTCTGTGCTTTGCCAAAAACAAATGTTGTATTGAGATGACAGCCCCCTTTTCAATGAACTTTTTTTCTTGGTAGAAAATCATGCAAGTCTAATAGCAGCATTCTTTCAAACCATAAGATATTACAAATTTACAATGTTGATGAGCTGTTAAAAGAAATAGGCTGTGTATTTCATCATGATTTTTTACAGGACATCACTAACTCACTATTGAAAACTGTGTTAGAATTTGGAACACAGTGCCTTTTATATAAACTTGCCAATGTTATGTTTGTTTTTGGAATCTCCCTGTGATGATCATAGATGACTTGTTTTCTGAAAACCAGGCATTTTTATAATCAGATTCTTATTTAATTATCCTTGTTACTTCCAGCGCAGGAGGAATGGCATTGTCAAGTTTAGTGCCTTCAACTGTGAGCTCAATATCATCACTGGCTAAAAGTACAATTGCTGGTTTGCAGATCTGGTCTTTGCATGGCCTTCTTTTGACCATTGAAGCAGCTGGTTTGTCATATGTATCTCATGTACAGGTAATTGAATATGTACAAGTTGTGCTCGGTTTAAATTCTTTTTTTCTTTAACTTGTGTCTCTGCTTTATTTATCCTTTTTACTGCCTCCTTATCATTTTCGAAAGTAATATTTATATTATCAACAGCTGACCCCAATTAATTTGGGACTAAGGCTTAGTTGAGTTGAGTCTAATATTTATATCATCAACCTTCGTAGACCAAAAACTGTTTCAGATATCTGGGAATTTGTGCCTTTCTGAAAGTCTTTCAGCTGCTGGTTGTTCAATAAATTCAGTCACACAAAAGAAGTTTTAGGAGGGTATTTTGCAGGCTGGGAATGAATAATTTTCTTCTTTTTCTTTGGCTCTTTGCATGTTAAAATCCTACTTGTGAAGTGTTGTAACATTAGCAAATTTGATTCAACGTGTACCGTGTTTGAATTCTTAGATAATTTTGCTTGAGGCAATCTCTTACAACTAGCCTAGTTAAGTATCTACTTTCTTGGTCCATCTTCAATCTTTGTTCTGGCCTTTCTATTGCTCCTACTGTCAATGCTCTTTTTTCAGTGAAATATAAATTTCAATAAATTGTCCAGTGGTAATGTATTGGTCAAATATATAATACTCGGAGGAGTTTCCATGTTTTGCAAAAGATTAAAAAAAATGGAAAATGTTACCTATTTTAAATTACCTTACTTATATGAGTTTCCAATATCTCTCATTATTCTTTTATTTTTTGACATTATGTTCTTTCCCTTGTATTTTTATTTTATTTTCAGGCAACACTTGTCCTCGCTATGGACATTCTTCTGGCTGAAGATAATGGATTGGTTGACCTTCAGCAAGGAGTCAGCCGCCTTATAAATGCTATTGTTGCTGTACTTGGTCCTGAACTTGCACCTGGAAGCATTTTCTTTTCACGTTGCAAGGTAATTCTTTCAGTCTAAAGAGCCTTTAGACTAGTCTGTGTTTTTGACAAACTTAGATCGTGTTTGATAACATGATTTGGCACATAAAATTAATTTTTTTTTTTTTTTAAGCTGTTAGATAACACATGTCCACAAATTACTTAAAAAGGTTCCAATTAAGCTATAGTTTTCTTAAAATAAGATGTCAATATTTTTAACTCAAAATTTGCATTGGAAATGCTTAGTCGTTGGGCTTTTAAACAACTTTGTAGTTTATGAATTTCAGCACTTATCTTATTCAGCTCTTATATTTTCAGCATTTAATTTTCAGTTTTGTCAAATACACTTTAGTTATCATCTGTCTCTATTGGAGTGATTTTTCTGTCACACTTTAACAATTATTTATTTCATAGTACGAAATGAATTGTCTTCCTCCTTTCAATTTTTGGCACTCTAGTTCATGTTAGTGGATTGATTCAGACAATAAATTCTGTATCCAGTCTGTCATTGCAGAGATAAGCGCCTGGCAAGAAACTGCAACGCTGCTTGAGTATGTCTTCAAATTACTAGTTCCTTTTCTACTTTTTGTTTATAATTTTTTGACAGTTTGCAACTAGTGCCATTGCTTTATTTTGCTTCCTAAAGCTCATGAAAGAAAATAGAATTCATAACTCCTGGGTTAATCACTAAATGATCCCAAGGTTTGATCAAATTTACAATTATGGAAAGCTTGGAAATGATCAATTTTAGTAAATTGAGTTATGAGATGCAGTTGTAGCTGGATCAACTTGAGCCTTTATCGCAACTCAATCGAAGTATAGTCTACAATTAATTATTTCCAAAGAACAACCGTAATTGTAAATTGCAATAAAGTCCAGGAATTTTTGTGGAATCACCCGATATTCTTTTTTATCCATGCTTTTCTTCATCTCTTAGAAGTTCTTAATGAATGTGTTTATCTGATAGGAGCGTCCGTTTTACTCAACAACTGGTTCTTTTTGCTCCACAAGCCATTCCCGTGCATTCTCATGTGCAAACTCTTCTCTCGACTTTGTCCTCAAGACAGGTTTTTTCCTTTGTCATGAAATATATTGTTACCAAATTGATATATTTTTCTCCTGTTCTTCTAATACAAGTTGGTTTCAATGGATGTAGCCAACATTACGGCACCTTGCTGTCTCCATCCTACGGCATCTTATTGAGAAGGACCCAGTGAGTATTAAGACAGTAGTATATTCTACATCTATTTTTCATTGTCCAACCAACAAGCTGATCCCAACGCGACTGATGCATGCTGATATTATTTGTAACAGGCTTCTATCATTGATGAGCAAATAGAAGATAACTTGTTTCGCATGCTAGATGAGGAAACTGATTCTGAGTAAGAGTTATTGCCTTGGTGTTAGTTCATAAGTTGACATACCTGAAAAGTGGACCTTCTGAACAATAATTTATTCATGTTTCTTCTTCCTTTTTTGAGTTAAAATTGTTAACATGCTGTTGCCATTTCATACTTAGTACAACAGTTTTGTTTTCCTCTTTCTTTTTTCCTGCATTTAAGTTGTGTTCTTGAATTATTTGGATGAGCAAATATACCCACTCTTCCATCTCCAACTAGTCATCGCCATATAGTTTGTTAATGCTTCCTTGAAGCATGACACTGTCACCTGCTCATGCAAAGAATGAATTTCGATATTACATTGCTTGGGTATTTGAATTAAAAAAGGAAATTGAAAGATGGCATTGTCAACCTTGCAAGATTATTGAACGACACCAACATGAATGGTCAGGTATTTGGTATGAAAAGGGTATTTTCTTGTCTTACAGATAAAAATAATAGTGTTCTGGCCCATTACTTATGTGTGTGTGTGTGTGTTTTTTTTTTAAAGATAGAATAAGTTTTTAAGTGTATTTTAATAGTTATAAATTTGATCCATTCTCACTCTAAACATAGTCAAGGCTCCGCCAAGAAGTGCTATGAAGGTTCATATTATGTTTTGGGAGAGAGAACCATTTACTTTTTTCCTTATTAGATTTTGAATTGCTTTCATTCTTGTAGGATTGGTAATCTGTTACGTGCGACAATTATGCGATTGCTGTTTGCATCATGCCCTTCATGCCCATCTCGCTGGATATCGATATGTCATAAAATGGTGAGCTCCTTGATCCATGAATTGACATTTATCTTGCACTTGATATAAAATTCCTCAAAAACATACCAAAGAGTTTTATGAACCTTTGGTTTTAGGAACTAACAAATTCAGAACTTGCCAGTGGAATTGAGAGGAATATATCTGGAAATCTCTCTTCCACTTCATACTAGTGTTGATCCTTTCTATTCTATTATATCTAGCCAAATTTAGAGTTTTTCTTGACCTGTCAAGTCTGTTTCTAAAGCAGCTACAAATTGCAAATATACCATAAAAAAATGACTAAATTGATGGTGGCATCCTCTAGGCCCTGTTTGTTTGGGAGGATGAAAAGTTGGGAGGAGATGTATGTGGACTTTATATAAGTTAGGTGCATTTCCTGCCTCTAACACCTCTTAACTGATATCATTAACCAAATTTTTTTTCCTTCCTTCCTACCAAAAATAGTCTTAAGTTTAGACTTTCATGGAAGTGCTTTCTGTTTTAAAATTTATAATGGTGGAAACATTAGCTTCATCAGTGGTATATGGTGGGGATTTTAAAGGGTATATAGTTGTCACTACTGGCAGTTGTAAGATTGGGAAGGCTCTCCAGGAGGCTTTTAGATACAGAAAAGTTTATTGAAGCATTGGTTTATCTGATTCATGATTATAACCAATTTACAGCATTTACTTGGATTGAGGGCGGGAGAACTAAGTGCATTGCATCATTGCTGCTCTGAATTCAGAGGCCTATTTATCAGTCATGTTCATTTTTGTACATTGGACAAATTAGGGCTCTGATTGAAATATTTTTGCCATGTCAACAAGAGAGCTAATTGAATGAATTCTTTAAACCTTGTTCAGGTTCTCACTACATCGGCAAGACTAGATGCTGGAGTCAACAGTGAGACAGGAAATTATCATCTTAACAATGCAAGCAATGACTCAAAATTGAACTTTGGAGGAGATGATGAAAGTATGGTTGCCGACTCAGAGGGCATGTCAGTGCAAGGTTATGCATTTGAAGCTTCCAATGTTAATCCTAATAGAGATAAGCACCTAAGATATCGAACAAGAGTTTTTGCTGCTGAGTAAGTAGTTTTCTTTTTTCCAATCCAGTTTCCATTATACTATATACTTCCAGTGAGCTCTCTCTCTTTCCCCATTATTTTTAACTTCTTGCCAAGATTATCAAAGTAATTTGTCATTTTTTTCAGGCCCATTTGGAATTGCTGTTTGAACTGCAGTTGAGAAAAGCATTTTGTTAAAAACATTGATTAGAAGTCATTAAAGGTTTTTTTTTAAGATGAATTTCACATGTTCTAGTCATAAAAACTTCTGAACAGCTAAACATCATCCCAAAAACTTCTTTTCTGAATAGCATCTAAAATGGTACTTTTCTAGAAAAGCATTTTTAACATCATAGCCACAGACTTTACATCATTTGTATGGTTATGGATCATAAAATGCTGAACTGGACTTCTGAATGATTTATAACGTCTAAACTGAGACCTGATTGTTGTACTTGATATAACAATGTTGTTGTTGAGTGATTGATGATGCAAAAAAATATACATGTTGAATGCAAATATAAATATGATGGTGGAAGCAAACAACTTATGAAAAACACATAAAATGATGAAATTTGTGTTGTGGATGCTAGAAACTTTTGCTTACTGTTACAATCCTAGTTAGCCAAGGTATGAGACTTGGCGAATCCCACATTGAAAGTATGGGATTTCAATGTGGGGTTTGTATGGACTTTGGGCTCTCCAATCCCTTGAGCTAGTTTTTAGGGTGTGGTTCTCTCAAGATTTATAACAATTAGTATCAGAGCAAACCCATGTGCACGGACAGTCCGAGACTCGGAAAGGGGTATCCTGCAGGCCAGATTAAAATTACTGGTAGTCTCGAGAAAAAATAATCAGAGTTTGGGTCAGTGTCAGTAGGAGTAAGAGCCGCCGGGTAATGTTACGATCTTAGTTGGCCAAAGTATAAGATTTGGTGAAATCCCGCATTAAAAGTATGAGATTTCAATGTGGAGTTTATATGGACTTTGGGCTCTCCAACCCCTTGAGCTAGCTTTTGGGCTGTGGTTCTCCCAAGATTCATAATACTGACAAAGCTTGTTAATTTTGATTGTAGATGATAAATTTCATTCCATTTGTAAATCTCTAGTGTGCATTCAAGAAAAAAAGATGCATGTTTGAAGAAGGCATGCTTGAACAGTTGCACACCTTACACTCTGCGTGACCCGAGTGGTTGTTTGATCTTAAGCCTAAAGTATCATTCATCTATTCTTATTACCAATGCGCTGGTCACTAATTTATCTGAAACTTGATTAACTTTTTTTTCACCATCTTAATTTAACTAATTAATTTGTTGGTTTAGGTGTTTGAGTCATCTACCTACAGCTGTTGGGGAAAATCCAGCTCATTTTGACCTCTCTTTGGCAAGGAAAAGACGAGCTGAAGTGATCTCTGGAGATTGGCTGGTCCTCCACGTACAAGAGCTTATTTCATTGGCTTATCAGGTTCTGGGCTTAGAGTCAATACTGGGCTATTATCTTAGTTCAAATAAATGTCAAAGTTCTGAAATATAGGTTAGGGTTGACATCTTTTTCATTTCCTGTATGTCATAGATAAGCACAATTCAGTTTGAAAACATGAGGTCAATTGGTGTGGGACTGCTCAGTGCCATTGTGGATAAGGTAGATTTTTGAGAGAAAATCAGTTACTATAAAAACTTATTATTTATTTGTTTCTGTTCATTATTAATTGTATTTGTTTTTTATTGTTTTATTTCTCCTTTCACCAGTTAGTAGAATGGAGTTGGCATTCATGATGCACATATCTAGATCTAACTTCTTCATTCCGCCTTTCCTAATGAAAATAAGGAGACTTCTTTATGACAATTCATCACATTGCACTGCATCATGTTATTTTCTCAGCGAGTAGTTTGCTGCTCATTAAGAAAATTATGGGGTAGAATTTTTAGGTGATTTTGTTGAGAAGTTCTTTAAATAGGGTATGTTCACTACAACCCTCTGAGTCTTGCAACTGCAGTAGTTTTGGTTGATCTTTCAGAATGAATGCGCAGAATTTTTTCAGGCTTGATACAGATTGATAAGTGATGGAAAAAATGTGTTATTTTGGCCCATTGTTTGTTGTGGGAAGGAGCCGTAAAGAATGTGCTTTGGGCCAAATCAGAATGCAAAATTGCTGATTACATGACTGCAAGGGGAGGAATTTAAACTGGAATTCATTTTGATTTTGTGCATTCTGAAGTTGGACAATAAAATTAAATGTCTTCTTGACTTTTCTTTGGCCCTGAGCAAAGTAGTCTGGGAGCTTGTCTTATTATAGAGATTTAATTTAGGTGAATTTGCAATTTATTATGTTCTGCTTCAGGAGGGATGTTTTCCAGGAAGAGCATTGGATGAAGGTTATACCAGAATCTCATCTGTTGAACCAATCATTCAATATTGGTTAAGTGTAAAAGGTTTATTTGTTTTCCTAACTACAAAATTCTTAGATCAGCCAATTTTGGCCGAGTTGTTTTTTCCTGAAAAATGTCAAAATTTAATAGATTAATCACAATCTGTTTATTCTTTACGCTCTTGTTCATAGTTGTGTTCTTTCTCAGCAAAACTCGCTTCTTGTAAAATAAAAATAGATTAATCATAATCCTTCTCTCTTCCATGTTCTCATGGCCTGTTGGGTTGGACTTTCTCTTTCACATTCTCTGCTGGATAGCGTTAGTATTCTTTCACTGTTAATTGGTTTCCTACTTGTTCTTTTTGAAACAGTTCGAAATAATACCTGATCCAGAGCTTACAGGACATCTTCTACTTGAACAGTACCAGGTATGCTGATGGCGAAGTTTTCAAACCTGTTCAGGACATTCACCTACTAATACCTGTTCAAATATTTGTGCTAATTGACGTGAAATCACAAATTATATCACTCAATTACCTTTTCTACTTTAATAGTAACATAAAGTATATGGAAATTAAAGGAAGATAATAAAATAAAAGTTTTTATTTATTTATTTTTATTAATGATTGCATTTTCATTCTGCAATCAAATAAATTTCAACAAGTTATTTTACAATATCACAGATGAATAATGGTAAAATTCTTTATTTGTTCAATTTTTTTTATTGAAGATGATACACTTGCACACAAATTCCTCCTTAAACCTAGATGTGGAGAAACATACCTTTTTGTGGCATTTATGGTTGAATGACTTCAAATTCTGCAACATATCTTGAGCAATTTACGTTTTCTGGTATGTAGGCCCAACTAGTGTCTGCTATTCGCACTGCATTAGATGCATCCTCTGGTCCTATTCTTTTGGACGCTGGGCTGCAGTTGGCCACTAAGGTTTGGAATGCAAATATATGGTTGTTATTCTTTCATCATTTTCCAACAGCATGTGGCATATAGATGTAGATGAACTGACTCAAGGTTTTTCAGATAATGACAAGTGGAATACTGGGTGGTGATCAAGTTGCAGTAAAACGCATATTTTCATTAATTTCTCGGCCACTGAATGAGTTCAAGGATGTTTATTATCCTTCATTTGCAGAATGGGTGTCTTGCAAGGTATCTTCTTCTCTAAATGAATTTTGGGGGAGTGATGGGGTTGAGGAAAGGGTGGGGTATGCTGAGGTCGTAATTCTATTTGGACACTTTAAGATAGCATTGTTGCTGTTTACATTCTTTTCATTCCAAGATTAGCTTTCTATTAGGAGAAGAGTTCTACTAACATGTTGAATATGAAATAGATCAAGATAAGACTTTTGGCTGCCCATGCCTCTCTCAAATGTTACACATTTGCATTCTTGAGGAGGCATCATAGTGGGGTTCCAGATGAATACCTTGCATTATTACCTTTGTTCTCGAAGAGTTCAAGAATTCTGGGGAAGTACTGGATTGGTGTTCTTAAGGACTACAGTTGTTTTTGCTTGCGCTTGAATCTCAAGAAAAACGTAAGCTTCACAAATTTGAGATCTGTTTGAATTTGCACCTATGGATTATTGTCCTGTTTTTGTGTAGTGTCCATTCCTCTTTTTTGGCACAGAAACAAAATCTACTAAATGATTTTCTCATCTTGCAGTGGAACCCATTTCTTGATGGAATTCAATCACCTCTAGTTTCATCAAAATTGATTCCTAGTTTAGAAGAAGCTTGGCCAGTAATTTTGCAAGCACTTGCATTGGATGCAATTCCTTCAAATGTAGATGGAAGTTCTGGGACAGCTGTTGAAAATACATCAAGAAATAGTTTAATATCTGGTTATAGCATGGTTGAATTGGAGTTGGAGGAATATCAATTTCTTTGGGGGTTTGCTCTGCTTGTTCTATTTCAGCAACAACAAGAAGCAATTAATAGACAAATAATACCCTTAAACACTGCTAAGGTTTTATCTGTTGGAGATTCTCCAACTGAAGAACCAAATCCCACAGCATTTAAGTTGTATGAAATTGTGCTACCTGTTTTCCAGTTTCTATCATCAGAAAGGTTTTTCACTGCTGACTTCCTTACTGCAGATATTTGCCAAGAGTTGCTGCAGGTATTTATCTATCCTGTTCCTTCTGTTCTTACTGCCTGTGTAAACATTTGTTTAGATTCATCATGTATGTCTTATTTCTGTACTAGTGAAACGAATTTGTGGAGTTATTCACTGGGCCCTAAAAGAGGAAATTCCTATGCAACATATATTTTGAAAACCTCATAATGTAAATTAAACAAAAGAACAGATTCTGTTATCAATGAATCTTTAATCCTTGAATAGATTTTTCCACATTAAATTTCGGGTAAGCTACAGCCGGACTTTGACAAATTACCAACATTGTTTAGGGCACGATTCTTAGATCCATGGGTTGTAATGCAACATTGGTGTCAATTTCATTGTCTTATAATTGTAACGCGTGTTCGAAAAAACAGGGTTAATATTTTGTTGTTTATCACCTTTATTCTCTTTTAAGAACATAATATTTCAAAAATGCTAAGATATATATATGATTTATACATACTAGTGTTTTATTCTTGTTTAAGATAATTCAGAAAGAAAAATTTTCGTGGTTTTTACTGAATTTTGTGCAATCTTATTAAATATATTACCAGTGTCATTAGAATCGTACGATTCACATTCTAGTTGATTCAGAAGCCCATCGATTTGAATCTGAGGGTTGAATCGACATCAACCGAGAATCATATGTGAATCATGAGAATGGCAATGAATCGTTAGAATCAACTTATTCAAAATCAAAAGCAATAAAAGCACCCAGTCGAAAAAAAGGACAAAAAAGCCCATGCAAACCAGACCAGATACGAGAACGGCTCTTGACATACTGTTGCTCGAAAGGAAAAAAAAATGAGAAGAAAAGAACAGCAGTAGCAAGGACTCTCGACTTGAACAACCATCAACTTTATATTGCATTCAATCTGAAAGTTATGAAACTTGAAGCTTGATAGGAAAGGAAAAGGAAAAGCTCTTGTCGATGAGGAGGAGGAAGAAGAATTATAAAAAATAGATGGTGGAGAAGTCAATGTAGAGGAAGAAGGGCATGAAGAGATAGTTATGTTAGAAGATAAAGAAGATGATGAAGATGATGAAAGGCTTTAACTTGGATATGAAATTAAATATTTTGGTATTTTTAATTATATTGAATTAAAATTTTAACTTTGTGGTTTGATATTTTGAACTTGGAAACAACCTAAGTCATAGGTTCTCTTTGATTTTTTGTTTAGTACATGATTTGAAATTGAATTTTTAATATCTTCTGATAAAATTAATAGATATATATTTATGATTTTGAAAAGTTGAACTGGATCTTACGATTCGATTCTTTATTCTCAATTTTAAAACTATGTATATTACATCAATGAGACAAATCAGAAAGGACAACAAAGATTAGTGAATTACTTCACCCTAATGGAACATGATCATTTAAAAAAAAAGGAAAATTGTAAAAACCCACTTCCAGGGTTTATTTAACAGCTGTTTTATTATGAAATTTAGCCCACAAATACATTAGTTTTAGAAACGATAGACAAAATGTTAGAATCGCCCTTTCTTATGTTTCTTCATCTTATTAACTTAACATCTTGCACATTTAATTAAATTCTTTTTTTTTTCAACTTACATTTTATTTAGAACTCTTATTTATTGTTGATTTAAACCAATTTCATGATATCATTTCTGTCTCCATTACTTTTTCCAATTCCATTAATTAAAACCCTGCCCACAACACCTTATGTTAATATTTCGTTGGTCATACCTCTAGCTACTTTATATAGCCCAAGATTTCTTCTTTGATTTATTAAGAATAAACATAGATATGGATTTATCTTGTTTATCGACTATTAGGGCATTAATATCTGTCATGAGGAAGACCTACATTTTATGTTCAATTGTAGTATAGAATTATTATTTGCACTTTGTATATATAAAAAATTGATCTTGTGCACCACATTACAAGCGTGCATAAAATCATAAAGCATGCAGTGTGACACATAGTATCACCATCACCAGCCATGCAAAATCTTGTCTGTGATGCTAAGGTGGCTTCCTTCTTATATTCATTATTTGATAGCATTTTTCTTTAAAATACTATATTCATAAGTATTTATCATACTGAACCAATGCAGGTTTTCTCATATTCCATTTACATGGATTATTCTTGGAATAGTCTTGCCATATCAGTTCTGTCACAGGTATACTTCCATAATAATCCATTATTCAATATCCTTTTTTGATGTTTCTGATCAAGTGGAATTAATAGTAGGATTTTTGCTTTTTGTAGAACCATGCCTTTTATCATATCAGTAGCCAAAAATAGCATGTTCGAGTTATCCCAAAAATAGCATGTTCTAATAACCATTACAGAGTCATTGGCTGTATGACATTTACTAAAACAGTAGGTGGTGATTACATATTCATTTACATGACTACTTGGTTGATATTTCATTCTTGGTAAATTGCAAATTTGAACTTTATGTAATTTATATTTATAGAGATTTTGATGCACCAAATGTTGGATGGTTGCTAGCTGCTTTACAGTTGTACTGTATATTGACCTGTTACTATAGCGAGATATTTAAATGACCACTTGCACTTGCAAAAGTTAGTTTTTGTGCCAATGTCCTATTCTCCTTCCTGTCTTGATCAACACTGTATTCTAATTAGTCATTGTGTCAAATTTTTAACAATTTTTTTAGCGGAAAATTGCCAAGTTGCAGTTTGATGTCCGTAGGGATTTTTTGCATGATTACGAGTGCCACATCATGTTTTGGAGTTTGGACACATGAACTGAGTTGAGTTAAATTTTTGTTTCCTAAACAGATTGTGAAAAATTGCCCTGCTGACTTTCTTGAAGCAGAAAATTTTGGATATCTGGCTGTAGAACTTCTTTTGGCTTGTATCTTCAATGTTTTACAGAGGTTCCAGATTTTATCATTGATAGTGGAAATAAATTTAATATAGAACTTTTAAAATGAGGTGCATTCCTTAAAATTATGTTGGCTAATAGTTCCCTACTTTTTGGTGCTCAGCACTGATACATCTCATCACCCAAACTGGGAGGACTTGGTATCTCCACTATTTAACACTGCAAAGACAATTGTGAGGCGTTTGGAGTCAAAGGTGAGTCAGGTTTATCAGGTTCATATTATTCTCACACCGTTTTTTGTTCGTGTTTGTGGTGCATTTTATTTCTTTTCAAGAATTTACCAATCAAGAATGACGTTTTCTAATTATGTTCTGTATTAGTCAATATTACCTTCTCGAACTGCTGAGTAACTTATTTTCTTTGAATTTGTGTTTAGATACAAAAGAAATGGAAGTCTGCAGTGTTGGCCTTTCTGTTAGTTGGTTACAAGTGCATCACAGAAGCTTCAAGTGAATTATGCTTTTCAATAGTTAATGATTTTTTCAGGTGCATCAGCCCCTTGCTGAAGGAGTTTGTTGACGGTGAGCATTTAGCACTCACACTTGCATAGTCGCAACTGAGTTCATTCTTCACTAACTAATTATTGTGGAACTTGTACAAAACCCAAACAATAGCATTAATGATTTTTCATGTGGTCACCCTTGGTTTTTGATGTGACTCATGACCCATTATTGTTTACTCCATTTTCCTGTATGTTGAAAAAAATTGAAAATGTAAATTTTAATCCTAAAATGACATTCTTTTCATGGTTTCACATTGCATAAATGTTCATGTTAGTAAATCAAATCTAAATCTATAATAATTAGCTAAAACATTTTTCATAGAAAGAGCAAACTTACAATGTGAACAATATCATCCTGCATATTCCGTTGTGTTAACCTATAATAATTAGCTAAAACATTTCTCAAGATAATGAAATGCTTCATAAGAAACTAATTGATGTGTATATTGTAGATTCTGCTGAACATGGTGATGATGGGAGTCCCCATCTGAGAGCAGTCCTTTGTTCTTGTCTGAATTTGATTGCTGATTTGACTAATGACTGTATCAAGGGCATTCATTTTCTGGAGAATGAAAGATCCGATTTACGCAAGCTACTGCTGTTGAAGCTTTCTTTCTGTCTGGAACAAACAATGTCATTAACCAAGCTAGCTTGTGAAATTCAATATCCTGGGGAAACCAAAAGCAATAGCTCTTTCCATTTTACAGTGTTCAAATGGTGCAGTAAATTTGTCCAAACCATACTGACTGACTCAAATCTACAGGTAAGCTGATCTCCATGTATGTCCATCTAGGCTTGGCCTCGTATCATTTAACAATCAGTAAAAGACTTAGGGTGAATTTTGTTGTGCACAGGTTCAAGCAATTGCATTGCAAGTGCTTAAAACCACATTACGGAGGAGCACCAACATTGAAGACAGTACTTTCCTCGTATTCTTTTGTGGAGAGCTTGTTACAGATTTCTTAGCCATGTTACAGACATCGTTGAAGGTTTTCACATTAACTGCTTGTTAAGTTACGGCCCTGCTTTTGAACTTAACTGTTGTTCTAAACAAGCCGTTTTTGTGACTGATGACAGAAACCTGTAAGCAAAGAATCCGTGGCAATTGCTGGTGAGTGCTTAAGAGTCCTAGCGCTTCTGCAGACACTTTCAAAAGCTTCTGAATGTCAGAGAAGTTTAATGAGTCTGCTTCTCAATGCCATTGTCATGGTCTTCTTGGCAATGGAGGATAATTTTTCACAGGTTTATAGTTGTTGTTAATCGTCTTAATTAAGATAGGCTTGGCCATAGTTTTTCCCCTTCTATAAACATTTGTTTTACAATGCAATTAAATAACAGGAGGTCATCGATTTAAGAAGCACTGCTGTAAGGCTTGTTTCTCATCTTGCTCAAGTTTCTTCCTCAGCAGTTCACTTCAAGGATGTCTTGCTATCAATGCCTGCAACACATAGGCAGCAACTTCAGGTGCTTTGTTGCTATTCTTTCTCTTTTTATAGATTTCTTGCTAATTGTTATATTACTTTATATGTGGCTTTGTCATATTGTGTATACGTGTTGTTTATTATCATTATCATCATCATCATCCTCATTTGTTCATCATCCAATGGAGATTTTGATCCTGCATTTTCATTATTCTTTTCTTTTACCTCAAGCGTGTCAGAATGTATTAGAAGCTTGAGTAACCTGGGCTGGAAGTGGCTTGTCCTTGTAATGGTCCACCCTGTGGGCGATTTGATTTTCTAACATTGTCTTTGTTGCTTATGGCTTAGCCAAGTCAATTGGTTCTAGCTTGAGAGAAACTGTGGATCAGGAACTAGACCTGTCACACCTGTCTATCAGTGCTGTTTCTTGTTATTATCTTTTAGGAGGTATTTTGCATGATGCTGTAGGAACTTTTATGGGACATAGTTTAGAAAGTTTGGAATACAGTGTTTAAGAAAGTTTGGAATTGGTTACACCAAGATCTGTCTTGTAGACTTTCTTGATAAATGCTTTTATAGTAGATACCCTGTTTTCATTTGCTTAACTGTGAATTTTCCCATTTTGGCCACTCATTCTCTATTTCAGGGGGTCATTCGTGCTTCTGTAGCACAAGATCACAATACCATGCCGGCAAAACCTACAACACCTTTAGAAATAAAATTACCAGTGCCAAAGGATTTCCAACCATTGGCTGTCTCATCATTGCCAACAGATGATAGTAGAGAGAAAAATTCTCCTGTGCCAGAAGCTTCTATTAACTCTGATAATGACAATGTAGAAGAGGATGAAAAAGACGAAGATGACTGGGATGCTTTCCAGTCTTTCCCTGCCTCTACAGATGCAGCTGGAAAGGATTCAAAAGTTAGTAGTACTGCAGAAGAACCTTGTATGGTTGAAAAATCTGTTTCCGAAATCAGATCTGGAATTGACAACATTCAGGAGTTTTCTACATTACAGCCTATAAACATAGAACACGATGATATGAATGTAGAAGAGCGTCAAGAAGCTGGTGAAATGGAAGTAATTTCTGGTAGCCCTGGAGATGAAGGGAAAATGGAAGGAAACCACAATGTTCAATCTATGAATAATGCCTCTGCACCATTAAATGATGAACATCGGAAAAGAGAAGAGGAAGCAGTACCAGCCCAAGAGAGTGAAGGGAGACCAGAATCAAGCCAAGGAAATATGAGAACCTCATCTGATCTTCAATCTGTTGGAGATACAGAAGGATCTGTTCAAGTGAATTTAGCAGAGGATAACGAACAGGGAAAGGGGAACCTAGGTGCTGATATTGATATTCAAGCATCACCAAATGATCTTCAATCTGTTTGAGAGGGATCTGTTGAAGTGAGTGTAGGTGAGGGCCACAAGCAGCAGAGGATAGATGTAACATCTGACATATTGACTCCGCAAAAGCTTTCTGCAGTGAAATACAGTAGGATTGCAGACAACAAAGCCTACAGAGAAAAACACATGGGTTGAAAAATAAGAGCGTAGTACCAAGAGGTGGTGACAATTTGGAATCATTAAAGGCGAAGGGGGTAACAGACGGTAAATCCCAAAGAGAACAGCATACAGAAGCTGAAAAGGAAGATAGTTGACAGAACAATGGCCAAAAACAAGAGCAATGATCAGAAACAGTAGAAACTGACCATCTGCAATTTGCTAAAGCTCCAAGTTGTGCTAAACTAAAATCACCTGTGAGGTAAAACATTTGTGCGTTAATCTTTCTTGTAGTGTTTCCTTATGAGATTGATTCATTTCTTCCTGCAAATATTCACTTGTGCCATGCCATATCTCAATACATGGTGTCATTTTGTTTTTTTTTTTTTTTTTTTTTTGTATTACGTGCAAGTGTTTCCATAATCCAGAGAAGTTTTATATCATCACATGTTATCATGCTTTGTATGAGACTCGGAATGACAAATAATTTATATTCAGTGAATCAAACTCTTACCTGAAAATACTGGATGTATAATATTATATGTGAGTTCCATTCTCCATTACAGAATGAGAATGCAAATTAAAGAGGCCATTCTTACTAATATTCTAAAGTATCTTTGTGTTAGAAAAAGTTGGCTTATTCTTATTGTCCTTTGGATCATATCATCTGAATTTGATTAGGTAGGTTTACATTAAGGTGAAAATGTTACTTGTTTTAAATGGAAAAATTGTCTACTATGAGTCAAGTTTACAAAAAAATTCTTGTCAATTTTATCAATTTCTTATACTAATTCTTTCGAATAAATATATTATAAACTTAAGTTGATTTGTATCTTAAGAATTTATTTATAAATAAATTTTCATATTTAGAATTATACAACTTCAAATATTGAATTTAATTTAATTTTATATCATTTATATTTAGAATGAGTTTAGAATTAATTCAAAAGTTAGTTTACTCTAAATATTTTTTTTAAAAATGTATTTAATTAAACTCAAATTTTACTTTATAGCCAATTTAATACCTAATTTTCTATTTTTAGGTCAATTGCTTCTCTCTCTTTTTTTTCCTTTCTTTTTTTGTAAAACAAAACAAAAAATATTTTTTTTATATTTTAGATAATAAAATTAATTTGGTAAAAAAAACTATTTAAATATTTTAAAAATTACAAAAATTTCACAATTTTTTTTCTCAAATTTTCCAATTACCCAACATTTTCATCAATTTTCCCACCCCATAAACAAATGTCTCCTTTTTTTTTATATAATTTTTCTAAATCATAAATACTCGTATTCATGGGTTTTGGTTTTTGTTGTGAGTGATAATAAATATTTTGGGTTTTGCTCTTTTTGTCTTAAATACAAATTAAAAATTCAGCCAATTTCAGCTTTAATTCCAAAATAAGCTTTAATTGGTTTTATATTGACAAAATAAATTTTATTTACAATTTTTCAATATAGTACAAAATATTAAGGTTTATTTTCTTATTCGATGACATTGGATACATTGTGCACAATGTTGTAAATTTGTAACACTTTCAAATGAATCAAACCATTTATGTGAGATTTAAATTCAAGATTTTTTCATGAAATATACAAAATCTCAATTTTTTTGGTTAAAGTATATTAATGGTCACCAAATTTAATAAAATATTTTTTGAAAAATAAGATCATATTTTCACATAGTAAGCTAATTTGAAAGTCATTCATAAAAAAACACGCTGCTTTTTTTTTAACTTATTTATTTAGGTGGGTTTTATTTCCTAATTGGATTAGTGAGGGTTCCCCCAAATAAGCTTATTACAAGCGACTACACTTTTTTCAATAAAATATTTTAATAAAAAAATTTAGTTATTAATAATGATAAATTAAAATTTTACAGCTTTATAAACTATTAAAATATAAATTTCACGTCGATTAAATAAAATATGTTAAATAGATTAATATATAATTAAATTTTTTAATTTCAATAATTAATTTTTAAAGTTAAAATTCTCAAGATTATATAAGCTTTAATATTTTTAATATAAACAAAATATAAATTAATTTAGTTACCATTAGTATAATTTATCCCAACTTCTACCACATACTATAAGGTCAATTTTGGCTACTGTGTTTTTAATTTAGTTACCATTAGTATACTTTATCCCAACTTCTACCACATACTATAAGGTCAATTTTGGCCACTGTGTTTTGTTTGTTTCATAAGGTTAATTAAACTCGCTACTTTTATAAGTGAGGTTGACATTCGAAAGTAAAAAACTCACAGAATTAAAGATAAGTATTTTAGTATTATTAAGCTAAAATTTATTAGGAGAGAATCATTTTTCAACAAATTATATATATAAAGAGAGAATATTATTCATTATTTTTTTTCATTAAGTATTTTATGTTAAGATTTTAAGTCAAGCAATATGCGATTGCTTGAAGCATTACACTCTAGGTATCTAATTTGGAATACCTAGCATGTTGCCCTCAGTTAGTATATATATAGGTTTACACTAGGGTTAAACCAATTAATGGGCTCTTGCCCATTAAACCCACTACAAAAGTTTATTATCTATTAGAACTTATATTAGAACATATATTAGGGTTATTTAATATAACCAACAATCTCATCCTATGTTTTACATATAGCACTTTTCAATAGATAGATAATATAATGTTCAAAACAAAATATTAAATCATTATATCACAAAAAGATTCATTACTCAGAATATGAATTTTTTAAATACACTATCAATTTTAGAAACAAACTAAAATGATGCAAATAAATTAAATATATTTGAATAATAAGTATACCAACATAGAGTTTTAAAATTTAACTAAACTCAATCAACATGGGCATTTTTACTTGCAAGTGAACTATTTATTCAATTGAAAGAAAATATAATAGTCCCCCACAGTCCAGTTAAAATGGGCATTTTCACTTGTTAGTGAATTATTTATTCAACTGAAAGAAAATATAATAGTCCCCCACAGTCCAAAGCTATAGAGAAATTATTCATCAAGTAGATCATCCTCATCAGAAGTCCAGTTCAGCTCTGCTCTTTTATTTTCGTCATTTCCTGTAAGTTACCAAATATGAATTTCATATGAATTCAATCATTTGTATAATTCTTTAAAGTGTCTAGTTCATTCAAAAGAATTTAGCACAATACCACAATGACTAAAAATAATAATATATTTATGTCAATTAAGCATCAATACCAACAATATATTAATGTCAATAATAGTATGCATCAATGTCAAAACCAATAAGCATCAATGTCAAGTTTTTTTATAAGAACAAGACTTAAACAGTTTCTTTTCCAAAAGAACCATTTCATATTTTTATGTGGAATGTTACAGTTGCCAAGTTCAAATCTAGTTAAGCTGTATCATCAAGTATGGAATGATACAACCGCTCAGGATAGAACATCCAAATAGAAATAAATTATCTCATCAAATGTGGAATGAGACAATTCGCTCCAAAAGGATATATCATCAAATGTGGAATGATATATTGATAACTGTAAGCATCAAAACATTATCAAGTGTTTATCTTAATCACCAAAGGGAGATTCGAAAATTCAAAATAACATAGATGTAGGTTAATGATTGTCTCATATAGCTATTAACCCCATTTCCCCCACAATTTTAAATATTTGATCTTTGTTTAAACCTTTTGTGAGTGCATCTGCAATATTATCCTTCGATCACACATCAACCAAAGTGATAATATCTTATTCTATTAGATAATTCAGCGTTGCATGTTTCAGCCTAATATGTCTCATCTTACCATTAAAGAGTGAGTTTTTCACTACTGAAACTGTAGCTTGATTATCACATAACAAACTTAAAGAATTAATCTTTAGACAAGTTAATGGAATATCCAGGATCATATCTCTTATCCATTCTGCTTCTCCTCCTGCAGAAGTTAGAGTTGATAGTTCTGATTCCATAAACCACAAAGCAATATAAGTTTGTCTTTTGGATTTTCATGCCACAGTTGCTCCACCCAGTGTAAAAACATAACCACTAGTAGATTTACTGTCTCCAAATTCTGAGCACCATGATGCATCAAAAAAACCTTCCAAGATATGAGATGACCATTATAGCATAGAGCATAATTGAGAGTACCCTTAAGATATCTCATTAGCCTCGTTAAGGCATTCCAATGCTCTTGACTAGAATTACTAGTGAAACGACTCAGCATGCCAACTGTAAAGGTTATGTCTGATCTAGTGCAAGTCATTGCATACATGAGACTACCAATAAGTTTGGAATAATCCAACTGATTCACACTAGCTCCTTCATTAGGGCTTAGTCTTTTAGTAGGGTCATATGGTGTCTCAGCCACTTTACACTCACTGTATGCTCATTTAGAAAGTAGTTTATCAATATAATGAGCTTGGCTAAGGGTGATACATTGCCTTCAAAAACTTACTTTCATTCCAAGAATAGTGTCTACTACACCAAGATCTGACATGTTAAAGGCTTTAGTTAATTCGCCTTTTACTTCATTTACAGTAGAAAGATCTGTACCAAGTATCAACATGTCATCCACATATAAGCAAATAATCGCAACCTTATTTGACACAGAAGGGAAGTAAAGGCATTTATCAGAATAACTGGATTTAAATCCTAAGCTCTTTACAACTTTGTCATTTTTTTGATGCCACAATTTAGGTGCTTGTTTTAGACGATACAAAGATTTATTTAATTTACAAACTTTGTTCTCTAAACCTTTCATGACAAACCCTTCATGTTGGTTCATGTAGATTTCCTCTGTTATATCTCCATTCAGAAAAGTTGTCTTTACATCCATTTGATGCACTACATAGTGTTCAATAGATGCCAATGCAAGAAGAATTCTAATCGTAGTCAAATGACAGACCGGTAAGTATACATCAAAATAATCTATGTCATAGATTTGAGTATACCCTTTAGCTACTAAACGTGTTGTATACCATGCTATTGATCCGTCAGGATTTAGTTTATTCTTCAAAATCCACTTACAACCTATAGTCTTAGGCCCTTTTTGCAAATCTACTAGTTGCCAAGTTTGATTTTACAACAGATAACTCATTTCATCATCAATGACTTCTGCCCATAACAAGGAGTCCCTAGATCTCATCGCTTCTTTATAAGTAGATGGATCATCCTCTAAATGGTAAGTGATAAAATTCTCACCAAACATTTTGGGAACTCTTTTTCTTGTAGATACTCTTAAAGGTAGTGATTCATTAATTTGAGGAGTGTCAGAGAAATTAGGTGCAATTTCTATTAAAGGTTTTGAGTTAATTTCTACAGTGCCAGATAAAGACAATCCTTGATTTTTTAAAAATTTATCCTCAAAAAATACTGTATTTGTAGATTCTATAACCATATTGGTAGATAGATCCAAAAACCGATCCGTTGCATTATCCTCTGCACAACCTAGGTATACACATGTGATGGTCCTATGTCCTACCTTTGGTCTCCTAGGGTCTGGTATCCTCACATAAGATATACAGCAGCCCCAAGTCTTTAGAGTATCATATCTACAAGAATGTTTATGCCATAATTCATAAGGTATTGAATTTGTCTTAGAATGTGGCATTCTATTCAGGATGTGACATGCAGTCAAAGCTGCTTCTCCTCAATAACAAGAAGGCATGCCAGCTGTCTATAACATAGAGTTTAACATTTCAGTTAACGTCATGTTCTTACATTCAACTATGCCATTAGATTGAGGTGAGTAAGGAGCAGTAGTTTCAAGTATTATGCCATAAGAGTTACAAAATTTCTTGAACTCTGTCAATTTGTATTATCCTCCTCTGTCACTCCGAAATCTTTTAATTTTCAAGTTTAATTGATTTTCAACACGGTTCTTGAAAATTTTAAATTTATCAAATACTTCATCTTTAAATTTTAACAGATAAATATGACAAAATCTAGAAAAATCGTCTATAAATATTATCAAATACTTCCGACCTCCTCTAGTTGTAAAGCTTTTAAAATCACATAAGTCAGAATGTATTAGTTCAAGAAGTTGTGTACCCCTAGAAACCGACTAAAAAGGTTTTCTAGTAATTTTAGTTTGAGCACACACTTCGCATCTGTTAAATTTGATCGAAATATCTAATGGTATATTATGAGTTTTAGCTAGTTTAACCATTTTCTTAAGTTTACATGTCTTAATCGATTATGCAATATTTTTGGATCAATTAAATTTGAACTAACATGACTAATTGTTTCATTTGCCAAACTCAGTCTATACATACCACCTACCAAATAAACACATCCAAAATAACAAGAGTTAACAGACAAAATTACTCTATCATTAGAAATTAAAGTGTTCATGCCAGCAGTATCTAAAAGACTGATAGAAATTAGATTCTTTAATATAAATGGAACTACTTTAACATTTTTTAGAGTTAGAATTTTACCTGAAGAGAGCACTATGTTTGTTGTACCAGTATGAGTCACTACTTCTTTGTCTCCACTAGCCACAACGATAGTCTTGTTGACTTCAGTAGCATCATCAAGTTGCATTTTGTTCTTACAAACATGACATGTGGCTCCTGTATCTAACCACCATTCTGAAGAAGTATCGGCTTTTTCACTTTTTTCGATCATAATAATAAAATTCTGAGGCTCAGTATTCTGTACTATCATATTTGTTTCTTTATTTGGTGTGTTAGATTGAGTTTTTAGAGGGGCCTTACATTCTGCAATGAAATGATCACATTTCCCACAGTTGTGACACTTGCCCCTTTTCTTCTTAGAAATGGTCTTTTTAGCCTTCAACCTTGAGGGTTCATTTTTGGTCGACTTGGATCTCCTAGAAAATTTCTTGGAATGTGTAATTGTGTTAGCAGCCGACTGTTGTTGTCTGACAATTTTCAAGTTATTTCTAACTCAATTCTCATCTTCGATTCTAATGAATGGTTTGAGATAATCTAGTCCTACTTGCACCTTTTTCCTATAGATTTCAGTTTTAAAAGTGTGTCATGCAGAAAGTAGTTTATAAATTATTGCCACAACTAAGAATACATCATAAATGATGATTTTTTCATTATTTAATTTAGATCTCAAATTTTCTAGATCAATTACTTGAGGAGTGATTTCCATATTTAAATATATAGAAGAATGTTCCAATTGAGATGGTCAAATTGAAAACTTTTAGTGGATCTGAATTTAATTCCCGGAAGCGAAAGACTCAATTTGGACTGAAATATTAAAATATATTTTACACTATTTTGAGTACCTTTGCTGATACAATGGAGGATGTTGATGAATTTCAATGGAATAAGGATGATGACTTCTGCAAAGACTATCTATTGAATTTTCTTTCAATTTGACCATCTCAATTGGAACACGTTTATCCATTCTTCTATATATTTAAATAGACAATTAAATAACAAAAATTATATAGAAGAAAAAGTTGGAACAAGTGCATCTGAATCAAATCAATTGAATCAAATCAATAATTGAATCGAACTAATATTTGAATCGAATCAATAATCGAATCGATGATTAAATCGAACCAGCAATCGACTCAAACCAATTTCAAATCCTCTTTGCCTTTGTGAACAAAACAGCTGATGACAAATCTGCAATGCACTTATGGTGCCTCAGCTTCGCACATGAAGGAATTTTGATACTCTGCGCATCAAATTTCTGTTTTGGGACTTTTTTTTTTTAATCAAATTAAAACTTGAATTAAGAATAACAAACTTGATTATTTAATTAATCAAACTAGAATTTGAATAAAAAACAACAAATTTGAATTCAAATTAAAACAAGAAACTTGAATGCTTGAAATCAAAATTAGAAAACTTTCAAAACCTCTAATGCTTCAAGATTGTTAGGGTTTTAGGTCAAATAATATGCGATTGCTTAAAGCATTACACCCTAGGTATCTAATTTGGAATACCTAGCATGCTGCTCCTAGCTAACATATATATAAGTTTACACTAGAATTAAACTAGTTAATGGGCTATTGCCCATTAAGCCCACTATAAAGATCCATTATCTATTAGGACTTATATTAGAACATATATTAGAATTATTTAATATACTCAACATTTTACGATTTGATCTCTATTAGAAGTTGAATTTACAATGTATATCAACTCTTTTAGATAAGTAGAGTATTTATCTATAGATAATAAAGTTAATAATGCATGATGCTGAGTTTTGAAGTGATGATAACGAAAAATCTCGTATTTGAATTTGTTAAATTTTTTTAAATTAATATCAGCCATAAAGTGTGAATGAAAATTAATTTCGTATCTTTTATAATATAAAGATATCTGGGTAAAATTTATTCATCGTCCCTTAACTTATGACTAACGCATTTTATGGTCTTTTAACTTTAATTTATAACGATAAAATGCATTTTTTAAAATATAATTTTATAATATTATATTAAATTTGTGTGTAAATTTTATTAAATTTTTAAATAATAAAAATATATTTTTATGATAAATCTGACGAGTCTCATAAGTATATTTTTTCTTAAATAATTGTTAATAACAATAAATTATATCATAATGTGTTGATATGATATTAATTTAGAAAATAAGAGTGGTATTATAATTTATCCTCAATCATCCACGTTTACCACATAGGATAATTATTTATTAGTATTATTCTTTATCTTTATATATAATATACATATTTTTTAAATATTTTTATTTTTGATTTTAAATTAACTATAATATCCTCCTTTATGTTGAATTTTTTTACATTTTAACTAATAGAAATTATAATAAAATTTTATTTAAAAAAATCTAAGTACTTTGAGGGATGTTTTTAAAAATAATAGTGTGTAGATCATATATTAGGAGAAAGTAATAATACATCCCTAATAATTTCCCTTTTTTTTTTTTTAAGATATGGAAGTCATGGTTTTAATTTCATTCAACATTTACTGTTCTAAATTGACTTAAAAGTTAAATTTCTCCTCAACTTTAACAAAAAGTTCAATTGAATCCTCAATACTTTAATTTTTTTTTTCTTAACTAAATCTTTTAATTTTAATTTTTAATCAATTACTTAATATAGACAAAATTTCAAGCAATTCTATTGTCAATAACCTCTAGATTATTCTCATTGTTTATCAGAATCAAAGTAACATACCATTTCACCTTAGTTTAATGAAGGAGAGCAAGACAAACTCTTACTCCATCTTACCTCTAGTTTTCATTATCTCTAAATTTATTGTTGAATTGAGAGCGTTTCGTGCTTTCATATAAAATAAATTTAACCAAATAAAATAATAAGTTTTTAACTATTTCAGTAGCAGATGTTCAATTTTGACCCATTTATTAAAACAGGTTTATATTCCAAAAAAAACATCAATGTTGCAGCCCATAGAATAAGATTAAAGTCCTATCAAAGCAACATCGCAAGGATTTGAACTCCAAAGTCTAATTTGTTGTTGAAAGTTGAAACATAAGATCCCTAAATGAAGGCAACATTAATTCAATCGTTCCTCGCGTCGTTAGATGATTTCTATCAATCTCCTCTGCTTAGATTAAATGTTGTATAAATTGCTTGCACTAGTTTGAAGTTACAGGTGCTTGACTATACTTCATTATCCTCATGACCATGCTTCAACATGGTATCTACCATCCTTTTCTAGCTTTCTAAGTTGCAACCCGGCTGTTTCCCTCGAAACCCCAGCCTCATCGGCTACAATTTCCTCGAAGGCTGACATTACATCTGAAGGCATTTTCGTTGATGATCCTGCAACATAGATAGAAGCCCCTTCTAACACCAAATTCCATACCCTCTGGCTATGTTCTCGAATTTTATGCTGCACATAAACCTTTTGCGGTTGATCTCTTGAAAATGCAACATAAAAACCTCCACCCCTTTCTTCCGAAAGCAACCCACCATCTTGTGCGTGTGACAACCAAAAATCTCTATATAAGAAGTCATTATCCTCATTTCTGCAACCGAAGAAGAACATAATGGGAGCAGGCTCACCAGACACATATTGTATGGACCTTTCCTCCGCAAATCCACGAAAAGGTGCACATCCTGTCCCAGGCCCAACAAGAATAAGGGGAAGTGATGGCGGTGGAGGAGGAAGAGAACCTTTGTGAAACCATGCTGGAATATATAAACCTGCCAACAACTAATACACTTCAGGGGAGAGACACATTTGCTAAATCTGAATTCCGACTCAAAGTTTCAGTCTCACAAAATGTAGACCTGTACTTTGTTGAGGATCAATTTTGGCAAGCCATGTGGAGCAGAGACCAGTCCTTTTCCTCTTAAAAGGTGTAGTCCATGATACCACATTCACTGTCAAGTGAACTTGATTGGGATGGGCTGAAGGGGAAGAAGAAATGGAGAAAGCTCTTGTTTTCAATGGAGGAACCAACTGCACCAGCCACTCAAAAGGCATTTGCACAGAAGTGAAATCCTCTAATACCTGTATCATAAATACAAACATCAATTCTCAGGAAGATGCAATACATGAACATTCTTTGGATTGTCCAAATCAGGCAGCAGGAATATAATAAACTAGTTAAAATGCTTCCCCAACAGGACAAATAGTTCTAAATAATTACATACCACGTCCACATTACTGGCTTTATTTCAGCAAATTCAATGGAATTACAGAAAATAAATAGACATGTACAAGGAATTGAACATAAAAGAAATATACTTGTCAACTGATGTGCAATGCATAATATGACAAAATGCATCAATTTTGTTTAGTTGAATTCACCTCCAAAACAGTTCTTCGTTCCTTCTGGTTGTATTGGTATAGATCATCTCTTCCTTCAGGAGAAGCAAAATATTGAAGTCTCTCTTTTTCATGTTCAGCTGTCGCAAAAAAGCTCATAACCTGAAAAATATAAATATCATCATCAGTATGGAAGACAGCACAGGAAAAGTATAATATCAAAATCCAGCCAGGACAGAGCATGATTTTATTTATCAAATACATGACCTCCTTATATTGACCAGGCTTAATTTCCAAGGGACCCATGTTTAGATGAAACTGTAGGTGCCAGTTGACAGCACTGAGCACAGTGCCTCTAGCACTCTGGGCGCACACCTATAAACCAAGGCCAAGACATTGAGCACGCTAAAGTAATTATTTTTCACTTTTGATTAGCACCTTCCCCATTTACCTTTAAAAAGAGACGGCAAAAGAATTGCCTCTTAAACATCCAACATAAAGAAAAAAAATTAGAATAAATTCTTTTATGTCGAAGAGCTTGAACTAGTCATTAAGATTAGAGGAACTTTTCCAAAATATGCGGAGATCAGATCAAACACAAATAACAATCATCTCATTCACAAAGATAGGTAAAGAGGCATGCAGAAAATGTATTTTCTTTTGATCAGGTAAAAATGCCAGAAATCCAATCAGTGTCCTACAATTTTGAGTTTCTGTCATACGGCCAATCAGACTGATCACCAACTGTCAACCAAATTACTGGTTAACAAAACTTATCTATGATTTATATGCAAGAAACGTATAACCAACTGGTAAAGGTTGAATTTATTAAAAGTGTTCTTCTTTCCTATTTTAATTCACTTTCCAAGATATATCCTTGCACTGCCACACCCTTCAAATTCAAATGTGATAACCAGAACAAATAAATCTAGCAAGACAAAAACATAAAAAATATAGGGTATCAATAAGATGTCCTTGATACTTGTTGCTTAAGAAAGTTTGAAAGAAGAATATAAAACATACGGGATTCTTGCCTCGAAGAAATAGCGTCTAGGAGAAGCTGATGCAATATCCATTGTCAATTCTACAAAAGTTTTTAGCTTGATAGGGACATTGTCTTGAGCGCTCTCTATCACTCGAGGGTGCACCTGAAATGAGAAATGTTGTTCATCATTGGGAAAAAAAGGAAACAGTTAAAAATGCAATTCGGTCAGATCATGCAAGTACTATAGAAGTTCCAGTAAAGGAAGATATGGCCAGCTAATGCAGCATCAGACATCATAAATCAAAAGGAGGAGCCGTTTGCATTCACAAAACATGCATGTTCACCCCAATACAAGTGCTGAAAGTCAAATCTTTCTCCATTTTGAACTTCAGATATTACCATGTTCAGTTACATCCAGAATTATCGAGAATCGGAGAAGAAAAAATCAATATCAGAGTGAAAATGCAGATGACACAGATATTAAATGGTAACTATACTTGTCTTCTCATGATAGTACTGCATTAGCAGTCACCTAACAAGTTTTGACTTCAACATGTTCAAGTTTTGCAAGCCCCACAAGCTAATGTGGTTTTTAGGCTCAGACTAATTAACGAACAAGGTCAGAATCAGCTCCTTCCAAGTAGATATATACTTGAAGAAGAATTAAGTTGTCCCGTTTGGCATGTTCACTAGAGGCCCTTTCATAATTCTATATATTTCACAGTAAAATTCTCAGCATTTTCTCTTTTGATAAAAATGAACTAGAATACCAATACTGGAGAGAAATTAAGAATGCAAGCTCACTACGCGAGCTACAAATTTATGACATCTCCAGTTAGCAAACCAAAATTTATGACATATCCACTTAGCAAACCATAATGACCATAACATTTTCACATGGACCACAGCAATCAACAATCAGTGAAAAGCCTCACATACAGAAATAATAGGAAGAAAACCTATACCAAGGCAGCAGCACGAATATATGTGCTCTGCAAGGTAGGATCAATCCACAATCAACTAATACATGAGAAAGGCATACACTAATGAGTGATTCAGGGTCCAAATTACAACGCTGTATAAAAGCATCCACCGCAGCAGGATCTTGACCAGGGAGAATTTCAACAACATCACCAACTTCATATTCAATTGTCTGTACAGAAAGTAGAACATGCTAAGAGTAGAGCACCAAATTTAACTCATGAAACATAAGGTGATAATCAGAATGCACGAAGAATGACTTACAGTTGAAACAAATTCAAATTCAAAATGGCGCACATCTTTTCCCCTGTCTGCTCTAGTCAATGATTGATTCTTCACCTACATGAGAAAATTCAAATGAATCGTATACAGGAGAGCAAGTGTAATTTGATAGTTAGAATGAGAAGAGAACAAGAAAGTCCAGAAAATGCACCTGTATATAGTTTTCAATACCAAACAGTATCCGCTTGGTCTAATGCAAAATGAAATAATGAATTTTGATATTTTTACAGTTAAATTCAATTCACTTAGTTTGCTCAATTCAGGTTATAAACTTTAATTAGAGTCACAATCATATTCTCCAATAACTTCTGTTCAAAATTTCCATTAATTTGTTAACATGCATACTAATCAAGAGTTATGAGGCCCAACTGAATTAAAAAGCAGATGTAGCATGAACTCCACATCCTGGAGCACATATGATTTTAATGGAAATCCGATGTGACAACAGTCCACTTGATTTCATAGCCACTATGCTCCTAATAGCAAAGCTCATGCTTCATTAGCTCAACCTTTTAGACCAATAGGATATGATATAAAAATTGCCAAAGTTGATGAATTTTTTTGTCATTAAGCCTGTTCTAAAATAATTATGATAAAAACTCCAAAAATCCATAACTCATGCATTAGAATTGGAAAATCGCTTAACATTTTCTTAAGGAAAAGTTATGTGATCAATCATTTTCCATATATATGAACATTTGTACCGTGCAATGAGAATACATTGATTTGAATTTCAAATGACTTTTAACATCTATCCACAAATTTTCCCATCTTTATTGAGTAACTTCGAATATCATGCAAACTTAATATTACAGTTCATTGGAATAAAAATTAATTGAAAGTTGGATGATTGCTATTTCAGAATTCATATGAGATGAAACTCTGGGATATACCATAAGTAAGCGTGGTACCATTACCATTTTAAGAAAGCAATCAGGCTTATTCTTGTCATGAGGAAATTTTCCAGGCAACATTGAGCGTGCCTTCTCAATCTGCATCTGAATATATTTTAAACCTAACACCACAAGAAAAAATGAAAGACCTTATAGAAACAAAGCAAGGATTACAAGGATTCTGCTACAAGGGTAACAAAGAAAGAAACATAATAAAGTGGCATACAATGAAAGAGTTGAGAAGGATATAGCATCGCTAGTGAATAGACCTTATTGAAACTAATGCCATGAACTGAAAAGAAGTAGAAAATGTAAGAAAAAGATCTATCTATATAATTCCAACTGGATCAGATTGCAACTAAGTAAAGTTGTATTGAGTTCATGACTATGCTTGTTCCATGTCAAACTAAATTACAAAACAGTTTCATACATCATGATTTAAGTTGACTATTATGGCTATTTGACCTCTCATTGATTTATGGGTATTTGGTATAAAGAATCAAATGCATACTCATTAACATCTCTGTTATCTGGTGTCAATTATACCATATAAAAATAATAGATTAAGAGCCAAGAGGGGGAAAAAAAAAAGGAAGAAGAAGAAGATACAAGGTAACACATCGAGCCCATCCAGCAAAGAAATATGGGAATCCTAGATTTCCCAAACATTGGAAATCAACAATTCCAAAGATGGCGAGATCAAACTGTATAAATTTTTTCTAGCTAAAGTCTACTGACAAAAACACAGGCTCAATTTGGGTCATTTAACAAATGAGTAGAATATAAACAATGTTTTGCTCAGCTTGGCCCATATGATAAATGTACCAAACCCAAGCTTAAATTAAAGCTTGTCTCTTAAATGAGCCAAGCCAAGCAAGACTTAAGAAGCCTAAGCTTAGCCCTGCTTGGTTCAGTTGCAGCTCTCCAAAGTAATGTGTTACCTTATATCTCTAGATTCCTTCCCAAATTTACAATAATTCACCATTTAAAAGGCACAGGAGCCCAGTTCAAGCATTTGCATATGGATACACTTTTTTTTATGAAAATAGTTTTGAACAACAATATGTAATGATGAGAAAATCCAGGCCATCAATGTTAAAATAACTAAATAGCTGTCTAAAAAGGCCAAGGAACACGTATTCTAAACAGTTAAGTTACCTGCAGCAGTATACAATTGCAAGTCCATCTTGTCAAAATCATGATATTTTATTTGGACTTTTGGTTGATCAATCAATTTTGATTCTGGAATCACAAAATTGGGACCATTTGGGAAGAATTTTGGATTCATTTTGTACAATGTATGCCACAATAATGACATCCAGGGATCCAATGCACCTTCATACCTAGAAATGAAAAACCAATGTTTTTGGTAACTTAATTTTACCTCAAACTCAAAGACACATTTCTTTAAGCTAAATCCAAATTTTTTCCATAATTTATTGAATTGTATTTTGAATGTACCCTGAAGGGTGCTGATCATCTCCCAAACCTCTTTCAATAATAGCTGTTGCCCCAAGATCTGATAGTCTTCTGTCAAGCCTCTTTGCCACAAACTGCAACCATCACAGCATGCAAAGTAGATCCTTTATAAATTAACACAAAAGGGAAAGAAAACTTATTATTTCAATATTGACTATTGAATAAAAATTCATATGCATGCTACAGTCAAATGATTCCCGGAATGCAATGTTTCCAACAGTCGAATGAAGATCTAATTTAAGACATCTCAATATCAAAGCATTATTAAGAAGGCTTTGAATTGGGATAATATATAAACCATAGAGAATGATAGATGGTATAAAGTCATAAGAACCACAAAGAAAGCTTAAGTCTTTATCTTTAAGACAGCTGAAGTATCCAATAAAATACAAAAACACAGATATGCATTGCCATGAGGTTTAGAGACCATGAAAGGGAATGATAAATAGGTTGAATATATGAGCCAAAGTTGTGTTCGGGAAACAATGTATGTAAAATTCATGGTGAAATTAATGGCACTTGCAACTTGAGGCTGCACTTTTCATACATGTTAAAAAAATATATCAAGAGAAAAGGATTGATAGTATTCATCTGCAAAAGAAAGAATCTGTAAGAATGATTCACTACCCAATGCCATTTGGAATCTGTACCATGAAGCATTATCTTCCATTAAAAAGTTTCTTATGGACCAAAAGCTGCTCCTCTCCTCTACACACACCCCCCACCCCCTTCTCTCTCTCTCTCTCCAATATCATTATATTTTCTTTGAAGTTATGTCAAACACAGAATTCTAGGAGATCATTTTTGTTCATTGTTATGTGCATGAAACAGCTAGGACAACTGCAATTAACTTTTGTGAGACAGTATATCCAACACTTCATGTCTACATCCTATATGCACACAAAGGGACCTAAATTACATAAGAGAACTCATGCAAATAGTGTCATATACCACTACGTGGTTGCATACTCGAAAGAACCTAAAAGTATGGCATTCCTAAAACAGGAGTAAAAAATTTGTAACCACTAATGTTCAATGCTCACTTCTCTAATTTGCATGATCAATGACCATGGAATAGCAAAAGTTAGAGGTGGCAAATTCTGACACAATTTCTAACACAATCTGAATCCAACCAACCTGAAACCCAAAATGACCAAACTTGAATGTTCCACAAATTTGACAGTGACCGACTGACCTCTTTCACCCAACCCGAAGCTGACCCGTTTGTGTTTGACACTACATGATCCAAATTTGAACTGATTTAAATTAATAAAAAATGTAAAAAATTCACAAATTATAAATTAATATTTTGGGGGAAAGGTCAACATTATAAGTGACTCGATCTAACCCAAAACTCACAAATTCAGCCAAACTCGAATTGAAATCCTTTCTATACTTCAAGTCAGTTATAACCCACACATGACCGCAATCCCAAGTGACCTGACCAAACAAAAAGGGACAATATTTGAAATGACCTAAACCCACCCAACCCAACCCATTTGCCACCTCTAGCAATAGTAGTATAGAATTAAAAATGTAATGACTAATAAAATTACTAACAAAACAGTCCAAATAAGTTATGGAAGTACCACTATTTCCCTACAGTATATAGAACCTAAAGATTTCTTACATTATATTTTTGGTAGCCAGAATCACCCAATCCGAAAACAGCATAATGAACTCCTTCCAGCCAACGCTTAGTAAGATTTTTCTGCAGAAGAAATCTCCAAAAACCCTACATATATAGAAAGGAAATTTAGGAAGAAAAAAGGATGAAAACGAGACCTTTGTTGATTCCCAAAATAAACAAATAAAGTACTTTTTATAATGAATTCCCAACCTTCATGGAATCTGGTGAGTCTCCCTGGCCCGTGGTAGAAACAACAAAAATTACAGTGTCTTCTAGAGGTAAAGAGCTCTGAGACATTACAAAAGTAAAATGCTAGTGAGGATGCTTCTGAAGCATCAGTAAGATTTTTCATTATAGCAGATATAATTGATGACAACAACTTTTCTTTGTTTTGATTTAGAGTCTTAGATTAGACTAATCTTAAACAAATGGGTTGAATACACAGCAGCCTCTCATGTGATCCATTTTAACTGCTTTAAAATTTTTTTAAAAATTTTAAAAAATTATATTTTGATAGTGTTTGATGTAATGAATCTATTGATATATTTTTCATGTTAAACAAAAATCATTTGGACTGCTAAAAATATATTGGAAATGCGTTAAATCTAGACCGTTAAATATAATACATAAAATTTCTAATGCATTTTTAGCAGTCCAAATGATTTTTGTTTAGCATGAAAAATATATCAATAGATTCATTACATCAAACACTATCAAAATATAATTTTTTAAAAATTTTTAAGTAGTTAAAATGAGCCACATGAAGGGCTGCTGTGTATCCCTCAACCCTAAACAAATTGCTAGAAATTACAAAAACCCACTATGACAATCATGAATTTATGGTAACAATTGCACCATGCAATTCTTTCATTTTCTTGTATTTTTAGGGCAACAAAGAGAAAAAAAAAATCCTTATAACTGAGTGAAGTTTCTAGTGTCATTCAACTAACAAAAATTTACAGTAAGACTACATAGCATATAATTTCTTTTGTATTTCTGAAGAGATGATGTACATTTCATAGAAGTTCCAGCATTTATTCAAGTAAACAAAAATTTCACATTTCTACCCACATCAAAAAACATAGTTTCCAGGATACAAAATTCCATTTCTTCTACTTTCTACACTTCTCCTAAAAGAAGAGAGTAAAATCATAGACTTAGAAGAATCAACTAAGACCCTTTTTGAAAGTTGGAATGAGGAAGGAAAACAAAGGAAAATAGAGTAAGATAAGAGTTATCCATTGTTCAGGAGTTTAATTAGTTTGGACAAGAAAGAATATTAAGGAATTAGTTATCCCTTTAAATTTATATTTCTTTTTCCTTCAAAATTAAGTAAATAAGAGATTTCCCTTACTTATTATTAAAAATAATTTTTTTATTAATACTATTTTACCTTTAATAACTAATATCTTTTCTTATTCCTTAAACTTTCAAACAATAAATATTCATTAATCATTTCATATCATTTATTTTCCTCCCCTATACCATGGATTAAATATTGTCTTTTCCTTTCCCATGCAAATAAACTCCCGAAGAAGGACTAAGTTTCCGCAACACTTCAAAAATATTTTTCCCAAGATATAAGATTCTAGTTTCTCTCACTTTCCCAACCTTTCTATGCAACCAAACAGAAATTTAAAAAAAAAAAAGCAATAAACGGAAGAGCAAACTTACAGCATCAAACTCGTCCACAGAACGAAGTGTGACAGGGCAACCTCTGCGTTCAGCCTCACGGCCAATACGCTCTGCTGCATCCATTGCATTTCCAGTTTCAGTTGCATATAGTATTGCCAACTGCCTAGGTTTCTCCGCCATGACTACTCAACTGCAAATAATAAAAGTTAGTAATAACAAACAATATTGTTACAATATACATTAAAATTACATGCAAAGAACAGTATAGAAAAGATAATTCGCTGAACTCACGGTCTCTCCCCCTCTTGGTTTCTTTTTCCGGCAACCTTCCTTCTCTCTTCTCTTGTTTCACGCCTAGCGATCTCTTCAGCTTTCAATCACTAAATTCACCACTTGTAGAATAAATCATATAGCCATTAAAATGAACTTGTAGCAACTATTACCCTCATAAAGAGCTATACAATAGAGACGGTAGAAGTGCGAGACATTTGTTGAAAAACGAACTATTACCCTCATAAAGAGCTATACAATAGAGACGGTAGAAGTGCGAGACATTTGTTGAAAAACGACGTCGTTTTTTTTTTGACCAATGCCTAGGGTAATACGAAATGTCATAATTACTCCCACAAAACCGCCCAGCAGATCAGAAAAAAATTGGGTAATTTGGTAAATCAATTTAATTATATATCTCTTGCTAAATTTCATTCAAATACGGTTTCTGGGTTTCAATAGTCTCTCCAATCTCCATCTCTCAGTCTCGCTGGAACACAGTAATAAGAAGATGTCAGCATCTATGGCAATATCACCTACAGTCAATCCCTCTCTAAAACCCTCGAATTTCACTTCACAAACTCTCCTTTTTAGAACCCCAATTTGTTCTTTTAAACCTAAAGACTCTTTTTTGAGCATACATTTATCTTCTGGTCTCAAAATTATTCAAAGCACTGAAAAATTCAAACTTTCAGCTTCAGCAGCTGACCCAGTTCTCTCTGAAGAAGAAACACCCCCAGTTAAAGAGGTTATTATATGTATATATGAGCACAAGTCAAGTCTGAATTTTCATTTTGAAAGCTGTTATTTTGTGCGCAATCCATTTTTCCCTTCTTGTTAATGGAATTTCTTGATTTTCTGTGTATCATAATAGGACTGTCTCTGAATTGTTCTTTACAGAATCCTACTTCATGAATTAATTTCTGGGTACTGTCTCATTTTGCTTTTTCAGAAGCTTGGAGTGGTGGTGAAACCAATGGAGAAACCAAGGATAGTATTGAAGTTGATTTGGATGCAAAAATCAATTGGTGTAGCATTAGACCATGTGATACCAGGCTTTGGCACAATTCCTTTGAGTCCCTACTACTTCTGGCCCAAAGAAGATGCTTGGGAGCAGCTTAAAGTGTTGCTTGAAAGCAAGCCTTGGATATCCCGAAAGCAGATGAATATCCTTCTCAATCAGGCTACTGACATCATGAACTTGTGGCAGGAAAGAGGTTGCAATTCATAATAAATTACAAATACAGAATTTTTTTATTTTTTTATTATTTTTTTGTGAGAGTTAGAAGCAATATGGGACAATTTGGTCTATATTTAAATGGTTAGAAATTAGGATTGCCTTGTCTTAAGTTCTCATACTGTAGCTCTCATACCGCATCTTTCTTTTATTGAAATTATATGAAATGCATAATTTATAAATGCATTTGAAAGATGTGCATTGCATATTTTGTTACAGTAAATTTTGAAGAATGCTTCTTGATGGCTGACTTGGTTATCTTGGTGATTATATTGTACAAAGTTTGAGGTAGCACCTATCTGAATCTGATATTGTTGGATTTCCTCTTGTTTTTCCTTGTCAACAATTTTACATTGTGCTTACAAAAAAAAAACAATTTATACATTGTGTTGTTTTGTTGCTTTCATTAGTTCATTTCTGATATTTTTTTTGGGCAATTAAGTATTTCAACTACTAGGAATAGACTAACTTTGATTGATGATGTACTTGGGATTCATCAATCGTTGTTTTGAGATTTGGAGATCTCAAAATTATGTTGGAATTTGCTTGATTTCATCCTTGGTGAATTTGGTCGCCTAACTTGATTTTTATCAATAAAATCAATTAACTTTAAGGTTGTTTCAATAGTTTAATTTGGACAGTGTTTCAGGCATATGGGTTAAGATCTTTTTCAAAAAGGGCATGTGTAGTCTGGCCCTTGGGCGTTGGCTGAGCTGCTTTCATTAAATTCTCTAGATACTTGAAACAGAAGCTGTTGTAGACTCCCTTTAATTTGTTATATGAATGATTAACCTATTATGCTTGGGCTTGCACAAATTCTTCGGTCAAAACGGAGGGGGAAAAAAGGGTTGTAATACTAAACTATGTTTGAGAACCATGATCTAACATCTGTAAGTTGGTAAAAGTTTTTTCTTTTCTCATGCTGGTTTCAGTCCCCCCCTAAACTTGGATAGATTTCGAAATTGCTTAATGAGTTTGAAGATCCTCTATATATATTGAATTAATGCGTGCTGAATAATGTTATGAGAAATCCTTGATGCTTAAGTTTGTAATTAAGCTTTTATCGTTTCACATTTTAATGTACGAAGTGCAGTTATCTGCTATTCTATCTGTAGGGGATAGGCAAAAGGATATGGACATGCTCTAAACATCATATGTAGTTTAATAGCTGCCCTTGACAAGTATGAAGGATATATTACTGCAACTTACTGTATTATGAATGACATTAAAATCCTTTGAAGAGTGTGAATTCTGCATTCTCTATCAGCAAAGTGGCCCCTTCAAAATTGTTTACTTCCTCAGTTTGATTGCTTAAATTAAAAATTCCTGTGTTTTAAGCAAGGAAGTCGAGTGTTTCTATTTGAAGTTCCTTTTATACGGAGGAAACTATAGATGCAACAGACCTAAACAGAGGCAGTTATTGAGACTTTGAAGATTCTAGCCACATTTTCTTCTCTTCAAATTTTAGAAAAGCCTTGGGGAATAGTGGTCACTTTTTAGAATTATCCAATTTATCCATTTCTTTCTTCTTCATTGCCGTCTTTTTAAAATAGCTGAGTTAGGTTATATTGATTCTTCTTGTGTAGGCATTTGGCCTGGGATTATGTCCTTATTTCTTGTAACACCTATGAGAAGTAACCTCAAGTTCATTAGGATAAAATTACTGGTGATACCCGGTAGATAAAATATTGGTGCACCTTACATTTCCTAACGTGCTAAGTTATCCATGAAAGTCTCCGTATCCAAATGATTACAAGTGCTCGAGTACTTTGAATTCTTGGATATGAAGAGAAGGCAAATGCTCAAATCAACCGACTATAATCTAATAGGCAAATTTCGAGTGCAAATCTTTGCATTCATATCTATATTAGGTTTGCATTAAATCTTAGGCCAGCATCCAATGCTTTGGGTATCGTGTACATGTACAATATATACACGTTTAAAAAGTGGACGCACTCTTTAAGATTACAAAATAGTGACTTTCAATTGTTAGTTAAACACAATTGTGATTTAAAAATATATATATTAAAAAATTATTAAAAAAGTAAAAATATCAACTGATCAGAGCTTTTATCACCTGAGAAAACACTTTTTACCCCTATCATCAAAACCCCAGTATTTAATGACTTTTAATTGGTAGTTTCATAATATCAAATACCCCAAGATTACTCATTATAAGGTTTTACAAGTTTTATATTGCTGTTATTACTGTCAAGAATATTGCAGCTTCATTATAACTATTTCATTATTTATTTAACTAAAAATGAAAAAATAGAAATGTCCATATCGAACCTCTAAAACGAAGAAAAAACAAAAATTCCTCCTCTCGTGTACTTCTCAGCATTGCCTCGATACTCTTATTAGTTATCATTGATAAAGGCCCCTCCCGAGTCCGGAATGACGTGAATGTAATTGCTCTGCGAAATTTTCTGTGTTCCTTTCAAATTATATTTTCTTTCTGAGGGCTTTTCCACGGTATCAGCATTGGATAATCCACCCTGAAGATTTGTATGCGGGGCTTATTATTCCTATCCTCATCTGAACCATATTCCTCTTCTAACTGCATCGGACTGTTCTCGATATTTTGAATTTCATTTCTGGAAAAACTAGGCTTTATATAAGAATCCAAATCTGGGGGTTTCGTTTCTGGAAAAACTAGGCTTTATATAAGAATCCAAATCTGGGTGCTTCGGCGATGGTAGGTTCCTCCTATTAGAATCTGAACTTAAAGCAGATGGTGTCCTGTATTTTATTTATGCTGTCTTCCAATTCTTTGATATGATCTTCACCTTCTAACTCAGAACTGGTGTTCTTGATTGGGAATGCGAATTCATTATTCTAGTTATTCAAGTACTTTAAATCTTCACATCTTCTTTGAGTAAAACCACTATGATCATCTTGATCATTGTCCTGAGAATTCAATCTTGAGAGTTCAACAGCAGCTCTTGCAGCTACTGCTGCATAAGCTGCTGATTCAAACGCCTCAAGAGCAGCAGCAGTCGCATTTTTGTAGTACTTCTTTGATTTCAATGATTCAGATAACTTGTCATCGTATTCGGGCAAAGCATAGGTTTCATCTTTAGACTCCGTATCATACCACTTAACTGCCAGATAGGAAGATTCTTGCCGCTTCTGCTTCTGGAGGGCATCCCATTTCTCCTGAAATCACCACGACGGTTTATGAATAATACATCTTCCTTATAGACTGCACTCACTATATGATCATAACAGTTTCCCTACCTCAGCAACAACTGAAACATCTTCCACGAACTGCAGAACAATTCCATTCGCAGAAGCAGTCTCCTGGAGAGCTTTCAATCTGAGTTCCAGGCATGGTCGTCTTGTCGAAAGCTTTTGAATAATCTAAGAACCAAGAAGTAGCAATTGTTACAAGGAAACTAAAATATCAAAAGAAAATTAGTACTGCCATTTATGTAACACACTTTTACCTTAGGACTGACTCCACAGTTGTTTCGCAACTCGACAGCGCGAGTAGCAAACTCTTTCCCAAATTTCCTTACAAAAATCCCTCGGAGCTGTTTCAGCTCTGGAAATTCCCCACATCTCGAAGATGCAAAGATCAAACTCGAAATCGCCTCCTTGATCTCATCATGACATTCCCTATACAAACATGTGTAATAAGCACAACCACATGAACAAAAAATAAAAACTTCCATGGAAATTGCAGAAGCTTAAAGCTAAATTCAAGAAACTCATTCCCTATACATCCATGTATAATAAGCACAACCACATGAACAAAAAATAACTACTTCCATGGAAATTGCAGAAGCTTAAAGCTAAATTCAAGAAACAAGAAACTAAAAACCTTTCTTTTTTAAGGAGCATAACCCTATCTATAAGAAGATAGCAATAGTCTTCTATCATAGTAAACACATCCATCATATTCTGTTCTTTGATCACCTGCTCAACCTGCAGCAGCCCAAGGAAAACAATTAATCAAATAAAAAAAAATCCAAAACCCCATTAAGAAAATTAAATATATATATATAAAGAGATGATTAAAAAATTAATTAATTACACGAAGAAGAGCACGTTCTTGATGACCAAGTCTCAAAAGCTCAACAACATCAGATTTTGCAAGGGAAAAACAAACTTGTCTCTGGTTCTTAAAAATAGTAGCTCTCGAAATTGCAAGTTTTGCAAGAGTCTTGAATTTTGAAGTCTTCAAATTTCTTCCAAGAAAAGCATTCAAAAAAGCCTCCATTTTCTAGTTCTTTTTTTTCTTTTCTTTTTGCTCTCTGTGAGGTTTCTGGTTTTAATTAAGCACACAACAGAGAAAACCTGCAGTATAAATTGAATTACAACCTTCTGAGGAATTGCTAATACCATAAAAATAAAAATCATATATATTTATATATTTATATGAATGAATATAAATTACGAGTTGGAGCTCAGCTGGCTGTCTGTGATAAGATTGTATCACAGTCATTCTGCCGTGTGTGTGACTATGAGCATGCAACGTGTCACAGTCATTCTGCCGTGTGTAACTATGAGCATGCGACGTGTCACATTCATCCTGCCGAGTGATAATTATGATCATGTAATTTAAAAATTTTTTTTTTGTCTCATTTAATATTAAATTATGTAATTTTTTTAAAATATTTTAATAATTAATATTTTTTTAATTATAATGTGGTATATAAAAAAATATATAAAATATATCGAATGAGAAACAATATGTATTAATGAGTACACGACAGATCACAGTCATTCTGCAGTGTGTATCATAGTCATTCTGCCGAGTGTGTAACTATAAGCATGCGAGGTGTCACCTTCTGATTGGAAGTCTAGAAATTGGTTATGGAATTGAACAAATATTTTGTGCGAGTGGTTGATGTTGGTAGCTTCTTTGGTATAGAGCAAGAAATCGTCCAAAAGAACCTTTTATATGAAGCGGCATAACATGATTTTATTTTTCCTTGTGGCCACCTTTGAGCGTGTGAGAGTGAGACAACACAAGCATAACACGTTCCGAATTAACATAATAACTATATAATTGAAGTTTACTTTTATTATTCACCATATGTAGAATTCTTCTTATTTCCTTCTGCGTGTGCATTACTAATCTTTAAAAAAAATGATTGGAAATGATATATCTCTCGAACAAACAAGCACAGAGACCACAATGTTTTATCTTTTTTTCTTTGGAAAGTCTTTATGAATGGTTAAGCAATCTTTCACACTTTCTTAACTTTTGCGATGATAAAACGTAAGACTATACTTGCGCAAAATATACTTTCTTCATAGAGGTATTCTAATTTATCCTCTAATGACTGTTTAGATTCTTAATTTAAAGATCTAAAAGTATCTTTTATTATAAAGTATTAAATTTTTAATTTTAAATAAAAAAAAAAAATTGAAGGCGTTTACCATTTAAATTGAAAACATGTTTTATTTCTTTAAATTAAAATTTTACTCCTTCAAATTGAATTTTTTATAAATAAATAGGGGCAACTTATGAAAATCAATTGAAAAGTTTTTTTTTTTTGATAAAATTTCAATTTGATTATTGAATTTTCAAATACCCTTATAATAAACCATAAAAAAATTTTAATCGATTTAAAATTATCTTATCTAGGAGAGTACTAGCATAATATTAAATAATAATAATAATAATATATTGAGTATAAAAATTTATAAGATTTTTTCATATTTTCTAATGAACTGATATGATTATTAGAATAAATACTAAAATAAAATCAAATTTAAGACATTTTAGTTTTAGAAACGATTTCAATATTAGGAAACCAAAAGCTGATTAATATTTTTCAGTCCTTTCACTTGCGAAGGAAGACTCAATTGCTGTTAGTTTGATTGCAAAATGCTAACGTATATCAATAAGGAAACGAGTAAAGAGAAGATATGTATGCATTCCTTAATTTGAGGAAATGTCACTATTTTATATCTTAACAATATATATATCTCTTGCAACTTTTAAAGGGCAATGTGGAGCTATTCAGTGGACGCGTTATTATATACATTTATCTTCTTCTTTTTTTCTTTTTTTTTTCTTTCATTCAATTCTACGAATAAATGAGAAAATTAGACATAAAAATTTGAAATTTATTTTTTTAAAATATGATATATATTTAAACTATTAAATGAGTGTTTGATAAATCATTTTTATGTAGCTATTAATTGTTTGGTTTCCAACAAATGTATCATATCCTATTAATTATTAAGTAGTCAAATATTAACTGTTTAGAAAAGTTATGATTTGAATTATTTTTTTTAAAAAACTCATATTTATTTAAATAAAAAGACTAAATTATTCTTTTAAAAATAATATTAGACATATTAACAGCTAATAATTAATAATAATTTTGTCAAATATATGCAATAATCAGCTATTAGGTAACTGTCACTAACTATCAGCTATCATCTAACAGTTAATAACTGCTACAAATAGGTAAATTAAACGGAGCCTAAATTACTATTTCACTTGCCTGATTTTTTTACATAAAATATTCATTTGTTTTCTTTTTTTAGTATTTATTTTTTAAAATTTTATAATAACAATAATGTAATAAATTTATTTTAATAAAAATTATAAAGTTCTTTTATAAATTGTTGATATAATTATATGTGTAAATATAAGTTATTAATTTCTATGCGAAATATATATTACATTTTCCTTATATATTGTATGAGAAAATTTAAATTTTAAGATATTTTTTTCACCATCTATTAGTTGAAGAAAATCTTATTCAATAACATTAAACAAAAATAAATTTTCACGAGAATATCATATTCACAGTAAAATATAATTGAGAAACACTTACATATTTTTCAAATATTTTTGGAAGAACTCAATAATTTTAAAAAAATATTATTATTTGTATTTAAAAGTGACACTTTAGAATTAAAATAAAATAAAAATAAAATAAAAACAAAGACACTAATTAACAATTTTTATTGGAAATAGACGCTCCATCACTTAATTTTCAGTGTAATGTTTAATTTAAATAGATGACCATGAAATGATGTGAGAAGGATTCTTTCTTACAAGTCACTTCACAGCCGAGCTATCAAGAAGGTTTGAAATTTATGAGCTAGCACATACATTCTTGAATATGTGTTATTTTCTTGGTAATTTGATTGAATCTTCTACTAATAATAAGGAATTGTAAAATGAAAGATGTGGTTTGAAATTTGAAGGTAGATTCACAATGTTTTGAAGATAATGATGGACCAGAAAATAATGGCGTGAAATTTAAAATTCTTGAATTATTTTCAAGAAATTAATATGCAACACGTGAAAACATTGAATTTGTGAAGGAGCTTTTTTTTTTTTTTTAATTATCATTTAGATAAACTAGCCATTTTGTTCATTGTCATTAACAAATGAAATTTTTATTAATTGTAAAAATAGTAATGGCTTTTATCATCAATAAGAAGATCTCATAACGTCATAAATTTTAATACTTATATTGAAATATTTGATAATTCAACTCTTAAATTAAAATTTTAGAGTTAGATAATGAGTTTTATGCAAAGGGAATTAAGCATGTACTTTCAGCTTATTAAAAAATCTAATTTAACTTTCCAAAATTCATTATCATTAATAAGTTAAATATTAAATTTATTTAAAAACACTGCATGCTACAGTGATAATAAATTTTAGATTCTCAAATTTAGAATATAAACACCCACATTAATTTATTTAAATTTTATTTATTGTATTGGATGGATTGTTAAAATTTAAATCTTAAAATATCTTGTATTATGGACGGACATTCAAGAAATTTGATTGATAATCACTATATATATATATATATATATAGACACACACACACACACATTGCATGTTGTATGAGGCATCTATAGAATGGTAAACTCTAAAAATACACATGCATGATTGGAGATGCCTTAAATATTCCAACAGTAAAAAACATAAAGATTTTAAATTTAAATCTTAAATAAAATGAAATGAAATGAAAATTTTTGTGAGAGAAAAGTTATCCCACTTCATATCTCTTTTTATTTGATACAATTTTCCTATGTATTTAAGAAAATATTTATTGTATGTTTATTTCTTTAAACAAGTGAAAAGATTACAGATATATCATAGGTGTGAAGTACTTGAATTTTGAATAATTTTAATTAATGTGTTTTTAATTTCTTATCAGACGATTTTGCAAGATCTAAAGGGATTTGAATAATTTTTGAATTCCTAACTCTACTTCTAGAAAATTTTACCAGAGAAAATGTCAAAGAATTTAAAGTTGGCAATAAAAAAGAATTGTATTAGGGTAAATAAGATTTATATTGCTTAGTATAATTTTAATTACATGGTGCTTTTACAAATCAAAGTATGCAATATGACGGTATTTGAAAGTTGAAGAACTTGAAAAGTGAGTTTAAAACTATGTTTGTTTAATTATTGGAGTATGTGTGAGAGAGACTTCTCTGTAAAATAACTGTTAGTAATTGCTTCTTACCACTAGCTCTATTAATTTTTCTAAGAAACTGCTTTCAATAACTTTTTTAAGTAACTGTTCCACTAACTTCTCAGCTCCACTAAGAAACTACTTCCACTATACGTGTACATAATTTTGTTATTGATGCTAAAATACTTCAAAACATTAAGAAATTCTTCTTCCTTATTGATGCTCACTTGAAAAGAAGTTGTCAGACATCAATAATTAACCCCAGTCAAATTATGGTAAAAACAGAAAAATAAATAAAAAATAAAAATTTAATTAATTCAAAGAACAAAAATAAATTGTTTTGACTGAATTTATGCGAATTTTTCTCATACGAGAAAGCATAATATATACTCGGTTTAAATAAAATTTCATCAAGAAGAAGATATGGGGATAGAAGAAAATGGAGATTAAGTTAATCATGAAGTCCTGTTTGGTGAGACATACATGTTCATTTAGAAAAGGATAAAAGCCAAAACCCAAAAGACATTTACAAAGAGAGACTAATTGATGTAGAAAGTTTAGATACACTATGTATAGTATATCATATCAGTTATAAATTAATCTTATAAAGAGATGCATATAAATAAATGATAATCAATTTTTTTTTTTTAAGTATCGAGAAAAAAAAAAGATTATGAGTTTATTATTTTAAAAAAAATATATTTATCATTAAATTATATCTGAAAGTGTATTATAAATTGATAATCAAACTTAAATTTTTAATTCATCATAATTATATTTATTGATAGTTATTTACATGTCCCACTATGATAAAATTAATGTGCACCAAACATGTAGATTAAATTCTAAAGATTTTTCTCACCCATACGGATATACCTGTCCTAAAAGCTATAGGGTTGTGACCACAGTGGCCATGACTTGTCTAATACTGAAATGAAAAATGGAATGTAGACCTCAACGGTTCCTGATAGTCTTTGCAAACGAAATAGCCAATAACAAATTAAATGCTGAAAAATAATTTGACATGCTAGTTGGATCAATTGATCTTTAATGCCCTTTTCAATTTCAATATTTGTGATGCTTTTCTTTTTGCCCTTTTCAGCGTAACAAATTTTCGTAAAATATTTTCTCAATAAGTGCCCGTCAAGTTGGGGCACGAACATAGAAATGTTCCATTTTCATTAGTGATCATTTGAAAATTTATATATGGGTCGTAATCCTGAATATGATATAATATTTATATATTATATATTCATTCTGTGCACGTGTCATCGTTGTTAAATTAAATTAAATTAAATTTTAAAAAAATTAAATTAATTAAATTTAAAAATTTTTAAAAAATAAATTCTTTTTTAAATTGAACCAAATTTCAGTTCAATTTATTCAATTTTTAACTAAAATTTTTTTTATATAATTATTGAAATATATATATATATAATTTGATCGGTTCGATTATTTTAAATTTTTTAAACATAAATCAAATTAAATTAAATAGATCAAAATTTATAAAATTTAAATCGAATCAAACTGAATTTTAAAATTAATCAAATTTAATTTAATTTAATTTAGTTTAATTTTTAATTATTTTGATTTTTTTTTATATATATATAAAGAAATAGGAAAATTATATGAACGGGGTAACTGCCAATCTAAGCTAAAAAAAAAAAAAAAAAAGAAAATTATGCGAGTCGCTGATAAATCCGAGCCCATCATACAACAGTCCATCATTAATGCTTAAAGTTAAACCATAATTAATAACCTAAATTTCACTTTTATTAGCCATATCTTATGGTCTTATATGCGAGTCGCTGTAAATCCGAGCCAAATAGCAGGAGGGATTAGCAGATATTTCTTTCTGAAATTCTCTAGTAAAAGTTTGAATTCTTCATTTTTTTTGTCTTTAAAAAAAAATGAAGATATAACAGTCCATCATTAATGCTTAAAGTTAAACCATAATTAATAACCGAAATTTCACTTTTATTAGCCATATCTTATGATCTTATCACAATTTTGTATATCCAAAAGTTGTGATATTATAGAAGACTTATGAGCTGAATTCAAAAATTTCTTACGGTCTAGTTTGGCATAACTTATGAAAATAATTTTTCATATACGAAAAAGTTCTATTCTTAAAAGTGATATTTCTAAAAATAATTAATTATATATTTATGTTTGGTAAAATATAATTTAAAAACTGCTTATAAACTCATAAGAGTATTTTTATCCACTAATTTTTTAAAATCAACTATGCGTTTAATTTAAAATTCAGCTATCTTAAAAAGTTTTAATTTCTAATTTATCCAAATAGTTAAATTTTAACTATCCAGATAATTATTTTTATTAATTTTGATATTTATAAAACATTATAAATTAAGCTAAAATTAGCTTTTCACCCAAAAAAACTGCTTTTTCCTTTATATAAATTATGCTAAATGGACACTACAAAATTTTTTGTCATATCTTAAGTAAAAAATTTTAATTGTTAAATATGTAAGAAATTCATTAATTTTTTACATTATTATGTTTTTTAGGTACTAATTAAATTTTATATAAAATAAAAATTTAATTTAATAATTATTTAAAAAAATTCATTATTTATCAAAGTAATTATCTAAAAAAACTAAATTCATATGAAACCATCTCTCTAATTTTTATGCCAATTGTCATTATGTTTTATAAGTTTCAATCTAAATATATATTTAACAACAATTTTACTCCAAAGTTATTTAAAAAAAATTTCATTATATATCAAGTAAGTGGCTGGTAAACAAAATTTTTTGATATAATTATTAATTTTTTAGCTCTCAACAGCTGTATCATATTCGTTTGATTATTATCAGTTATTAGCTATTAAGTAGTAAAAAAATAATTATTTATAAAAATTTCAATTTGAAACTTAAAAAAAAAAAAATCATAATTTTTAAAATAAAAAGACTAAATTGTTATTTAAAAATAATATTTAAATAAAAAGATAAATATAAATATTTATTTTTTATGGTCATTAAACATATTAACAATTAATAATTAATAATAATTTTATTAAACACTTGAAACAATCAGTTATTAGATAACAATTACGAGTTATTAACTACCAATTATCAGCTAACAATTATCAATAATAACTAATAGTTGTTACGAATAATTAAATCAAACATAATTTAAATTTTTAAAAAGTTAAATTTATATAAAATAATTTCAATAATTTTTCCGCATAATCATATTTTTATAAATTTATTTTAAAATTTATACAAATTAATACATACAACAATAACAATAATAATTACAATTTGTGTATGAGTTAAAATATTTTAAAAAAACATAACTTAAATAACAGTTTTTTTAACGAGTGCTTTAAAGATACTAGTTAAAAAATAAAATTTTTAAATAATATTAAATAAATAATAAATTTTTAAAAATAAATTAAATGAATGAAAAATATATATTTTATCTATCATTTAAATGATTGTTATTATAATAAAATATAACTCTATTAAAATATTTATCTTTTTAATCCAACTCATTTTTATATTAATTTATTTATATTTATCCAAAATAATTATTTTATAATAATATTTTATTTGAAATATAACACTTATTAGAAAAATGGATTAAATAATATATCATTAAAATGTGCATAAAACACAAACTAACAACTAGTTAGTATTTATATAAATTAATACATATAATATTTTTTTATTAGTATATATATAATAAATTCGATACATATATTTTATATTAATATTAAAATTATCAAAAAAATAATATTTAAATTTAATAAAAATAATAATAAAAGTTTATGTATGTCAAAATATTTTAAGCAAATATAAATTAAATGAGAATATGATAAAAAAGAGTGCAAAGTGTGGCCTCACAATATAATATTTTTTTAAAAAATTTTTTCATTAAAGTTAACTCATATATTTTATTTATGATATAATTAAAAACTATAAGAAATAATATTTAAATTTATTAATAATGAAAATAATAATAGCTGGCAAACCCGGCATATATTAAAATATTTTAAGAAAATAAAATTTAAATAAAAATATAATTAAAATCTGGGTTAAACGTTTGATAGTCACTAATTTTAAATTAAAATTAATAACGTTAAGTGTTGAAAATTGAATTATGGATTTCATTAGATAGGATTGAAAAAATTGATGGTGAATTTAAATTTAAAATTTAATCAAATTAAAAATAAAATAAAATAAAAATAATAAATACTCTTGGCCTTCAAAACTCCGCCGTTTTCCAATCTGCGAGACTGCAACAAAACAGAAGACAAATTAGCAGGTCTCGCCTCTTAGAAATCGAGTTCATTTCAGTCCAAAGCTCAACCAGGTACCAAACTTCCATGCTACTGTTCGTTCTTCTGTTTTTTTCCCCCTATTATCTCATTTAAATTCTATCATTGATTGACTGCAATTGGTATATTTAGCTGGTTTCCACCAGGTATTCGATAAAATGACGGACTGAAAGAATTGATTTCGTTTCGAAGTTTTACTAGTTCATGAATCGCTTTTATTAATGTCAATTCAGATGGCAATTTTGAAGCAAATTGGACCATTTAATTCAGATAAATTTATTTGATTAACCATTAACAGCTGTGGATTCTTATTTTGTTTAATTTTCTTCCTTTCTGTTAGATCCTTAGCTGGATTTTCTATATAAAATATTATAAGTTGGAAAACCAAATCAGATGAATTTGAGGATTTGAAAGAGATGATATAGAATCTGAAATGGGTTTCTAATTTATGGATTGCAAAAATCTACGTTTTTGAAATTTTGAGATAAATAAATGAAATAAAGAATCTACTTTCCTTAATTAAACTTGCTAAACTTTGTCTTGGCATTAACTTTTTTCAAAAAACAAAAATTTGTAAAACTGGAAAACTAAATGTATTTTTTGGTTTGCTTTGGAATGTGGTCAAACGCTCTGTTGGTTCCCAGAATTTTTGAATGCTGTTAGTTGCTATTAGTTGTGGTTATGGATTGCTCTTAGTTATTTGGTACTGCCTTTTTGAATGCTGTTTTTCAGACTCTAGATAAAGATGGTTTCTTGATGTCATTGCAACCAGGTGAGACTATAGAGAGATAAAAATGGAAAAGAAAGGGAAAAAGAAGGTGATAAAAGACAAGGCAGATGTCACTAGTGATGGTGATGATTTTTGCTGGTGGTTTGTTAACAAAGGAATTAAATATTCATTCCTATGCATTGCTGTGTTTGGGTTGTTAGTTCGAGTGACTGTGGCACTCCATCCGTACTCTGGTGCTGGCAACCCACCCAAGTTTGGTGATTATGAGGCACAACGGCATTGGATGGAAATTACACTTAATCTTCCAGTTAAGGAGTGGTACCATAACAGCACCACCAATGATCTAAGTTACTGGGGACTTGACTACCCTCCCCTCACTGCCTACCAGAGTTATATTCATGGAATTTTTCTTAGATACTTTGAGCCTGACTCAGTTGCCCTTTTTACTTCCCGTGGTTATGAGTCCTATCTTGGGTGGGCATTATAACACTTCAGTTACTATTCTTTCCCCTTTTGTCAAATAATCAATTCTAGTATAAACTGAATGTTTACTCTTGTTTTTGCTCTTTTAATTTTTCTGTATTTTTCTTTGCAGGAAATTGCTCATGAGATGGACAGTATTATCCTCTGATGCTTTGATCTTTTTTCCTGCCGTTCTTTATTTTGTTCTTGAATATTATGGTAGTCGTTCCAGGGGACATAAAAGCGATGTAGCTTGGCACATTGCAATTATTCTCATCAATCCATGTTTGATCTTAATTGACCATGGGCATTTTCAGGTATTATTCTCCCTTATTTCCCTTATTTTCTTCCTCACAAATACCTTGTTATTGAATTGTATAGTAAATTAGTAATATAATTACTCATTGTTACCATCACATGATCTTGTTTCAGTACAACTGTATCAGCTTGGGCCTTACTGTAGGAGCTGTTGCTGCTATTCTCTCTCATAATGACATCATAGCTTCTGTCCTCTTTTGTCTTTCTCTCAACCATAAACAGGTGCTTTTCTGTTAAAATTATGGGTTTTCATATTCAGCTTTTTCTTTCCTTCTGGCCTCTGTGATTGGTGGTGGGGGGTTGACTAATCTGTTAGGTGAAAAAAGGGCTTTTACAGGTATCCACTACTTTGAAGATGAACAGTTTATATTGATTAGCTATCTCTTCTTTAAGAAGTGTGGCTAAATTACTGTAGTTCTCTGTTTATAATCTTCTAAGTCATTTGGTTAATGGATCATAGTATGGTAAACTATGGTTTCTGTATTCCACCTGCTCAAATATGCTTAAGGGGAAGTAAACTCAACATTCAGAATTTTTTTTTTTGTTAGGATGTAATCATTTGAAAGGCTTTCCTTCAAATTGCAGAACATCATACACTTTTACGCTGCATTTTGGGACTGAATTATAAATATTGCACCTGATGCACAAATATTGAATTAATGGAGTATAAGGCTGGTGCTCTATAAAGAGAAATGTGAAATTTCTTATCAAAGCTGTTTTAAACATCAAATTATGAGTTTCATAGGTCTGCTCAATCATTAAAAGATAATTAGATAGGGTGATCATTCTAGTTGCCTTACATAAGTATGTGTAGAGAGGGTTTCTTTAGAAGGACAACTATTGATAAAGACAAATTTAGGATGGGGAGCTGCTGATAATTTTGTAGGATATATGCCTGAGCAGCTTGTTTGAGAGGTGTTAAAAGCATTGTCTATTTGTTGACTTTATTATCTGCTCAGAAAAATTGATGTACAATATAATGCCAATATCCTTGACTGCAAAACTAAGTCTCTTGGTATTTTTTCTTAACCCTTTACCAAAGGAACCTAGCACTTTATTGGAGTGGGTATTTCCATTTTCATTTCTCCTATATGGAGAAAATATGTTTGCACTACTAATGATCACATTCATAAAAGTTTGGAAATGGTTTCCTGGTAACAATAACTTGAGCATGACTGCTTTCATACTGGGTTTTGTTAGTGTAACATGATGCTGCTTTCATTGGAACTCTGTTGAGGAATGTGCAGTAAGTGATTGAAATGGCGGCTGAATTGCTAATATGATATCTATTGAAGAATTGATAGGTGTCATTGGTATGATAAACTGAAAATTGCCTTTTTCGGACAACAAGGAAAGATACTCAGTATTGTTCCAAAATTCTTCTGTAGTCTGGAGATTCCTGTTGATTGGTGTACAGGGTCTGATTCTTATATCCTACTTTTATATGCCCAGAAATCACAATGTTGCAGAATGGGGAGAATTTTACTTGTTCACCTGAATTTTCAATGTCTACTTTATTAAAATATCTCTTTTTAACTAGACAATACGGAGGAGTGAAATACCATCAGGACATATAGAAGAACTATTTTATTTATTCTGATGATGTAATAGACAGATCAACCATCCAGGTATATCCCTGAAATCAAAGATGCAGTGATTGAAGCTAAAGGGCTTCATCGATCGATTGAATCTAACATCACAGTTCATTTCCAAACAGTTCAAGTACACTCAACATTGGGTGGTTTCATTCATCTGTCAAAAATTGTATTTCTTATATAGATATCTGAATAAGTCACATTGCTAATGAATGGGAAATTTGCATGCATAGTGTAGAGCAGTCTGTTTATGATAGTTGTTGTGCATTTAGATACCCACCCCCCCACCCCATCCACACCTGCCCAACCCAAAAGAAAAAAGGAAAAAAATTATACATGTGCTTAGTTTTCTATTCTCAACCTTTAAGTGATGAAGATGTATGGAATTCTTTTACTGTGGGATGCAAGTAGATCTACGAAGTTGCTTATGGAAAATGGTAGAAAAACAGACTGGAAAGATCTCGTGCTCTTTTCTTTGTTTTTATTTAGAATATGACTAGAGATCCTGAGAAATTTACCCTTTTTGTATTAGACTTCAGTTGGTTAAGGACTGAAGGAAAGAAATTGCGAATTAAGGTGATTCTTACCCGGTTACAATACTTTACAACTTTGTGTTGTCTGTGCATGCAGGACTTACTGGATTGAGAATCTGTACAAACTTTTAGAAACTAAATGCAGTTACTAAATAATTAAAAAAAAATGCCAAAACAGTAACTGAATTATGCTCTTGTCTTTGTTTTTATTTAGAATGTGACTAGAGATCCTGAGAAATTTACCCTTTTTATATTAGACTTCAGTTGGTTTAAGGACTGAAGGAAAGAAATTGCCAATTAAGGTGGTTCTTACCCTGTTACAATACTTTACAACTTTGTGTTGTCTGTGCATGCAGGACTTACTGGATTGAGAATCTGTACAATTTTTAGAAACTAAATGCAGTTACTTAATAATAATAAAAAAAATGCCAAAACAGTAACTGGATTATGCTTCTCTGCCAATTTAAATTTGACAAATCCTAGTACTCTGCTTTTATGTTGTCTATCTTTTTTGTTTCAAGGTCGATTCTTATCAGAAGTGTTTTTTTTTCCCTTCCTTTTACTGCCTTCCAGATGAGTGCCTATTATGCACCTGCGTTTTTCAGCCATCTCTTGGGTAACTGCTTAAAGCGTAAAAATCCTGTGCTTGAGGTTTCAAAACTGGGATTGGTGGTCTTAGGAACATTTGCTATCATTTGGTGGCCATATCTCCATTCAAAAGAGGCTTTTTTGGAGGTAAACAGCTGTCTTGTCAAGGAAATAAAATTGTTACTTTTTGTTTTCATTTGGTTGATGAATATAGTTCTATGTGTGACTTCTCTGGATAAAAGAAAATATGTGCGTTTTTTGGCAGTTAACATGTTGATCCAATGAGTGTAACACATGGAAATCTCTTCTTGTTGTTCATAGTTTAATAACCACCAGATTTTCCTGACACCGAATCTCTAACTGCCTTTCGTCATTATGTCCTGCACCTAAAACTGATTTTAATCCTTGTTCTTGTTTCATGACTTCCCCAATGAATAAAATGTGCCATTTTGGTAGTTCTTCTAGGAATTAAATATGCATTATTTTGTATGTTCCAGGTGCAGGCAGGCCGGCAATTCCTACATTCCTTTACCTCCTTTTTTCATTATTTAATTATTTATGTTGGAGGGACAACTATTTTCCTATCTTTGATCACTATCATTATAATTGAGGCTACACTTCTAGGTTGTAAAATATAGGAGAAAAATTTATGGGCTGGTACTTCCTTTTTGTCTCAGCAGCTTGTGCTGTTTAACAGCTTTGATTATTATGCTTCTAGACTTCTAGTTGATTAGCATTCCATTGGGGTAGAGGTCATGATGCAAGAGCAAACAGAGAAGCTAAAACAGTGCACATTTTCTTATGTTTTCCAATTGCAGAGCACCTACCAGATGCTTCAGTTGGATGCTAATACTAATGTTCTTATGACATGGGTTAAATCTTCAAGGAAACATGCTAAATATTATTTCAAATACAGCAGTAAGAGGGTGTCTTAGAGGTTGAAAATTATCATATATATACATGAATGCATTGGAAACTAAAGTCGAGAAAACATTGGTTGTGCTACTCAACAAAAACTAACTGAAAACATTGGTTGTGCTACTCGTCAAAAATTAACTGCATGTTTGATGGTTATCCTTGTTGATCATTATATATCATATAATGTAGAGAAGGTTGAGCAGCCAATATATTTATGCTTTTATGGAGGCAATTCTCAAGCAACTGATGAGTTTCAGGATTCAGAATTAAGAAATAAGGGGAGGTTTAGGATTGGGAAATTAAATTAAAGTGAGAAAATAAAGAAATTAAGGCTGTGAACAATACCTGAGGTACTGCAGGAGCAGTGAGGGAGTAGCAGCAGAGGGGAAGGAGAAGAGAGAAAAGAGGGAAGAGAAAACCAGGCACACAGGCCATTCAAAAAAAAAAAAAAAAAATCAAAATACTCAAAATTCCATTATAAGAATCTAACAATATCTAGCTGTAAAGGCTTAATAACTAATCCATTTCCTGGGATTATGAATCCCCAAACTAGGAAGATTTTTAAACCAATACTAAATTCAAAGCAAATATCTTTCTGAATATTCCTAAGGAAAATAAAAATTTATTTGGTAGTACTAAAGCCCTAAACTTATTACAAGAAAATAAATTCTGAATTTCATAACGAAGAATTAAATCCAAATAATTGTTATATCTATTTTCCTCCCCTGCATCACCACAACCTCATGGTGCTTTATGCAGGTTCTCTTCCGTCTTGCTCCTTTTGAGAGAGGGATATATGAAGATTATGTTGCTAACTTTTGGTGCACTTCATCACTTCTCATAAAGTGGAAGAGATTATTTACAACACAGTCACTGAAATTGCTCAGCTTAGTTGCTACCATATTAACCTGTCTACCTTCAATGGTTCAGCAAATATTGGCTCCCAGCAAAAAAGGTTTCCTTTATGGGCTGCTGAATAGTTCTTTCTCATTCTACTTATTTTCATTCCAAGGTGAGTAACATATCCTTTCTTTTCCTCAACATTCTTTATTTTATTCATATTTTGTGTAGCAAATATTTGCATCACTATTAAATTTGCAGTTCATGAGAAGTCTATTCTGCTGCCACTTCTTCCTGCAAGTCTTCTAGCTGTGGAATTGCGTGGTCCGTTCAAGTTATTGATGCATTATGCATTGTTTTCTATGTTTCCTCTTCTGTGTCGGGACAAATTGATTGTTCCATACATAGCTCTTTATGCTCTCTTCTTCCTTCTTTACTTCGGACCTGGTAGAAGAAGAGATACTAAGATTCATCATTCTGACAACCCCACTTCCCTCTCACTTATGTTGACCTTTTTTTATCTTTGCTCTCTTGTTCTTCATATCATTTACTTGACCATTCGCCCCCTAGAGAAGTATCCTTTCCTTCTTGAAGCAATGATTATGCTTCTCTGCTTTTCTCATTTCATGTCGTTTGTTTTTTACACCAATGCAAAGCAATGGATGTTGTCGAGACAAGACAAAGAAAAGAAACTGAATTGACCTTTATGTGTTCTAGAGATTAGGTTTGTATAATTGACATTTATTGTTATTGTTATTATTATTATTTTGTGGGAACATTATCGTGGAGTTACCAAATTCATATGTATACACCTTGCTGGGTAACAAATCAATCAAGTGAACCATTGCTCAGTTGATCTAAGAAGCTTCTAATTTTAACACAACCAACACATGCACATAAAATTGCCTGCATGATTAATTAATTCATGTTTATGTGCACCGTTGATTGCGTTAAATTTTCCCACACTTATGCTGATGGCTAAGTTTTCTTTCAATTTTCCAATGCTTTTTCTTTCATTTCCTAAATTGATATATATATATATATAGGAATCTGACAAGAAAGCCCGTTTCAGTTGGGGGCGTGTGCATATAAAGAAACGATGATGAGACAAGGGGTAGGGACTAGCTTTAGGTGTGTATGTAGGGGCAAGGTGGGGATCTTTTTCTAAGCAATTTCAAGAGGAAAAATAGTAGCCGTTGGAAAACTTTTGCATCTCAAAGAACTGAAATGAGGCTTATTGTGAATGTAATTACCTAAAGTGCCTACTTGGATTATCTTGAGATTTGGTGCTGCTCATATGAATAAGCTATTCAAGTACTATGGTCAATGGTCTAGAGTTGCAAAATGACTTATGGACTGAGTTTAACAGTATGTTTTTTTTTTTATTTAGCTAGGATGAAAATGCAATGGTGAAAACTAGTTTAAGCTTAAATGAGACATCCAATTAGGGTATGCATACACATTTTGATATTTTTTCAGTTTAAGACGCTAAAATAGTTTGTTATCTCGTCACGTCAAAAGTATAGATGCTTGTACAATTGAGATGGAATTAAGTTTGTGAATTGTGGAGACTTGATAGATAGTAATGTCGAGAAAAAACAAAAGGAAGAAGAAAATAAGTCACTTGATCCTAGTTCATATGGTTAGGAAGATTTTGGTTGTGGGCAAAGATTCACTATCCTCGTAATAGAGGCTTTTGGTTTTGTAACACAACAATAGTTGGCAAGTTAGCACTTAAAACTCCACTGACAAAGAATTGGATGGGGCAAACATGAGCTGAATTCTCATTATTAAGTGAATAGAATGATTATACCTTTACTTATGGCACAATCAAAATTAGGAATTTAGCATGTTAAGTAAAGAATGTATTCCATTTTCATCAACAAGATTTGAAACGTGTTTGATACCATCTTCATATTCTCCTCTCCTCTAATTTTAGGATCACTAGAGAAGAATACTTTCGAAAATTTGAGGTCTGATCAGTGAAAAGATTTGAATTTGTCCCTAATTGGGGATCACTGTATGGCACCAATTGAATCTGTTGAATCAAAGCTGGGTTTGATAACAACAGGTTTTCCGTACCCCATCAGTGTAACACGAATTGTACTAGGAGAATTTTTCTAGTAGAATGGCTATCTATCTATCAATCAATCTTTCCACAATAGCTTAGTGTGTGGTTACTTTTGAGACGAAATAAGTTTGAAAATTTTAAGAGAATTTTCTTTCTTTTCTATATGCATTATATTTCTGGATTATGAGAAATATGCCTTGCTTTTTTAACTTGGTGCTGAAAGCACATTGAGCTTACTCTTGTTTCTCTATTGGTTGGAAAATACAGGTTTGGTGTTTTTAATTTTATCATGCCTAATTCTTTTCAATGACATGTTGAATAAGATTTTGATGCTGTGAATCACCAATCTGAGCTTAGCATATGTGTGATGTAAACTTATATATATGCTTTGTGGGTCTCATAAATAATTGTTTTGCACTAAAAAGATTCTGTTTTTTTTTTCTCCCTAGAGCATAGCTATTACTTGATTTGAGAAATTGTTCCTCTTTTATTTTTCCTATATTTAGGCAAGGAGACTAAAAAGCAAAATAATTACTAAGGATGAGATTTTTCTTCAGAGAATCGAATCCTGACTTTCACTTTCATTTGTCACATTTACAAGTAATTTAATGGACTAATTTGAAATAAACTTTCAAATCCTTGTGATTTCATATATTCTGTTTTTGAAATAAATATTATTCTAAATTGAAAATTGTATTTTGCTTATTAAATTTTCTTCTATTTTCCAGAACTTTTTTTTGCTTCAATTTTCATTAATTGTTTCTAGTTTTTATTAGTATTTGTTCTACTTTCATATCAACTAATTATGAAATACTGGGGGGAAAAATAATGAGAGTTGGCCTGGGGATTACTGTAAAATACTGGAAGTTGGACCAAGGGATAATTTGATAATTGTGGAAGCATTTTTCAAATCAACTATAGTTGAAGAAATGACCAGTAATGCAAGTAGTCGACATGATTACAAGTTCGAATTCTGGCATTTCATTTTAAGAATTTCTTTATGTACGAAAAAAAAGTTATTCCTTGTCTGTCTTTCTACTTATACCAACAATAAAAACTGAAACGAAGTTTCATATGGCTTCTCTTATTTATGCATGTTTTCAGAATCCTGATTTAGTTATATGCAATGCTAAAGCATTATTGTTTCACATTTATTATTATTGTCTTGATTATCTGGAGCAAAACTAATGCATGGACAAGTCGCAAGCAAATGTACTTCATGTTTGGGCTTGCCTTTGTAGGGAGTAATTGTTATCAGATTGATTAAAGAGGGTTTGAAGAACAATTTGTTATTTTTATTTTTCATTTTTTGAAGCAAAACCCATAAATTTTCTAGACAAGAATTTTCCAGAAATTAAATGTACTGAGGAGCAAGTGGGATCTTCTGCCTTCTCACTGTGATTCCATTTCAGACGTACAAGCATGTATACTTTAGACATAATGTAGTGCTAGAATTGAACTTGTCTGCTATTTTTATAGGCCTTTTTATGGCACACTGCCTCTAACAAGGACACCTAAAAAAAAAAAGAAAAAAGAAAACACCCTCGCCTACAAAAGCATATGTTCATTACCTTCTTTCCCATCGTTTTTTGACTGATCCAGTCAACAAATCCAAATTCCCTTTTCCCCCTTCTTCTTCTTCTCTAAATATGAAATATAGAAAGAATTTTTGGGGTATTTCATCATTAGTAGATTAGGATTCTCTAATTACCTTTCCGCTATTGATGACAAATTTTTATTTTTTTAATCTTTATTTTAATTACAATTTAGATCTAAAATATTATCTTTTAGAAAAAGTTATTACTGCCTTTCATAAGGTCGCTTGTTTACTATAATGATTAGATAAGTTTTACGCACCGACTCACCAATCAATACCATTAATTAGCAATTAAAAATTCCTTTTTTTTTTTTTTTTCAAATAGAACATATCCAAAGATGATTCTTGTTCTTGATAAAATTTTGATTCTATATAATTACCCCTTTTAATTATCATTATTATTGTCTCTCAAAAAAACAATTATAAAAAAATTACCTTTCTTATATTAAAATTATGAAGTACTAAGATCTATCTAGTTTTTCACAGCCTATTTGGAATCAACGAAAATTTATTCGAAATTTACATTTTTAAAAAATTATTTTTGAAATTCATTTCAATTCTACAAATTCAATTCAATATAATTGAACATAATTGAACTAAATTTCATAAAAATAAATGGAATTTCAAAATGAATCTTACAAAAATAATAAAATAATTATTATGAGTAATTTTATTTTTCTCGTGCTCTCTCTCTGACACATTTTTCTCTCATCTCTCTCTCTAACATTTTTTTTTACCAATTAATTTTTTATTAATTTTTACAAATTAAATATTAGTTCTAAATATAAATATATTTATTTTTAATTATTTTTATTATATTGAGATTGTTTTAGGAAATAAGAATAAAACAACTCATTTATAAATTTATTCAAAAAATATTGTTTTTCTAAGTATGAGAATTCATTTGTAAATGAATTTTACTTATAATTGAATTTTATATTTATAGTTTATTTGTTCTAGACCAACAATTGTTGATGTTTGACAATCAGTAATAAGTGATTAATGGTTAAAGGATTAAAGACTAACAATTAAAAATTATAGTATTTAGCATTTTAATTCAAAATGTTCCTTTCATGGTTTTAAATTGCTAACTTCTCATACTAGTAATTAGGAGTTTAAATTTCAAATGCTAGCTTCCAAGTGCTCATCCAAACGAATTCTAAATTTTAAGTGTGAAAGTTTTTTTTTTTTTTCTTTTTTTTAATTGTATGTTTACTTGTGTTTGCTTTCGGCTGGATTCTAAATTCATACTATATATGAATTTTTCTGTATTGTTGTTATCTTTAGCAAAAATAGGTAATGACTTTGAATAGGAATGTCGAAGAAAAAAAACTAGCTTTCAAAGGAAGTGTATAGATAGGTTCTCGAATAGTTTGTTTTTTTGAATTCATACTTTCTTTGCATGTGCATTGCATTGTAAAAATCTTTATTGGTTTAAGAGTTGAAATTCAGAGTATATGTTTAAATGACTTTCGGCTTGCTAGTGACAGGTAACATGCATGGAATAGCAAATATTTGATAGTTAGAGGAACCTAATGGTTTTTATAAGATACGAGTTATGACTTTTTTTTCTCACAATCTTTGTTGAACGTCGACCAAAAAGAATGTGAGCTTACTGTGCATGCAGCGGCTCTAACATGGTCAAATCCCTTATTTGACCCGTTTAAAATACTCTCCCTTAAATATTTTATAAATATTTTAAATTTCGTTTGATTTAACTATTTATAATTATTTATAGAATTATTAATTATTGCTAATAATTATTAGTTGGTGATTAATAGTTGATAACTGATGGTTATTATTTAATAGCTAACAGCTAATTATTGTAAGTGTTTAATAAAATTATTATTGACTGATAATTGTTACTATATTTAATAATTATTAATTATTAATATTAATTTTTATCTTTTATTTAAATATTATTTTCAAAGAATAATATAGTCTTTTTATTTAAATAAGTATGAATTTTTTTAAAAATTTTCAAATTGAAATTTTTATAAATAATAATTGTTTGATTACCTAACACTTATATAACAGCTAATAACTTTCAGTAATCAAACGTGTATGATACAGCTGTTGAAAATAAAAAAATTAATAGTAATATTAAAATATTTTACCAAACACTCACTTAGTGTGGATAATATTCAAGTTTACTAAATCTAATTAATTTATACTTGAGTCATATTTTATTTATTTATAAAATTTAAATTCAAGAATTTATTTTAAAAAAATAAATTTATTACCACTTGAACCAACATACATGGGTACGCTAAATAAGTCTATTTCTAACATCAATTGATCGTGAATAATCAAAATTCAAAGTTGTATATACATAGAACACTGACTCATAATTCAGTGTTCAGTTTGATCTTTATTCCTATTTAAAAGTACGTATTCGATACTTCTTTATAAAAATTCCATCAAGTATTGTATAATTGAAGAACTAGATGGAGGTCAACATCAATATTAATGTAAGATCATGGAATGTTTCAATAAGCTATTTATGAAACTGTATTAATGGATTTAATGAATTGATAGGAAGCTTTCATTGTTATAGTAATAAATTAAGTCTTGATCATGGCATGATGCATGAATGCCCCAATAATCTATTAATCTGGACCAATATGCACATTAATTCAAATCTTGACAACTACACAAGAAACTAATTTTTGAATATATGAATCCCTTTGTTACTTTCTTTCTTTTTTTATTTATTTACAGAAATATTTTTTATTTATTATCTACTAAAATAAAACTCATTTTTTATTTTTTATTTAATATGTAAATTAAATTTTAATTCATTATTTATTGAAATAAATTTTTACTATCACTAATTTTGTTTTTATGTGAAATTATATATATATATATATATATATATATATATATATATATATATATATATATATATATATATTATATTTTTATATATCTTTTTATATACATTATATGTTTATGATAAAAAATAAAAAAATATAAATAATAGT
>CANXYC010261475.1:0-18849 GCA_948193065.1 Aleurites moluccanus | reverse complement strand
TTTAGTTAAAATTAATTAATAACATTTTTAGTTAAAATTATGATAGTGTTAATTTATGAATATTATGGTTAATTTTTAGGTAGATAAAAAATATAATATTTTTAGTTAAAATTAATTAATAGCTGTGCACTGTGCAGCGCAGGTACCACATGTGCTGTGTACTGTGCAGCGTAGGTACCACATGCGCTATGCACTGTGTAACCCGTTGACTGAAAATAGTGCGTTTATTACCGCGCTATTGATATAAATGAGTAAAATTAATAGATTTTGTTACAAAATGGTTTTTATTTATTTATTTTAAGAAAAAAAGCTCTCACTGGATATCCGATTATGTGAATGAAGTTTTAATGAGTTTCAGAAAAAGTGGGTTTTATATGTCACCCAACAATATACTATTATATTTTTAAAAGTTTATTGCACTTTTACATGAAGCCTACAGAAAAAAACTGTTAAATCTGAACTGTTGTATTATTCATATATTACAAGATAATACTTAATTATTATTATTTAAGTAGCCCAACAATATACTATTGTATGAGAAAAAACAAATATGTATAAAATAAATAAATAAATAAATATATTGAAGGCTACATAATATAATAATATGACCCCATAATTCTTTTTCATAAAAAAAAAATTATAAATTTAATTTAAATTTAACTCAAACTCGACTTTAATATTATTAAATTAAAAATTCATTTTAAGAGTTTGCCTGTATTTAAAATTTACCTAAAACTTTTTGATATAATTATTAGCTTTTTGATAGCTAATAATTACATTAAATTCATTTAGTTAATCATAACTGTTAGTTGTTAGGTAGTTAAAAAATTATTATTTATAAAAAATTTAATTTGTATTTTTTTGAAAAAATTATATTTATTTAAATAAAAAGATTAAATTATATTTTTAAAATAATATTTAAATAAAAATAAAAATAAAAATATTTATTTTTAATGGTTATTAAATATATTAATAAATAATAATTAATAATAATTTTATCAAATATTTATAAAAATTAACTATAAAATAATAATCACAATTATTAATTATCAACCACCAGCTAATAATCATTAACTAAGTAGCAGTTGAATCAAACGGATCTTAATTTTTCATTTTATTAATGAGGTGTGTATTGAGTGACTATAAATTACTAGCATAACAGTAACCCATCCCTAAATTCTATTCTCTCTTTTTTTTTCTTAAAAAAAATAAAATTCTTTGACTATTTGGAATGTGAAATAATCTAGAGTATACAAATCAAATTGGGAAAAAAATTTGAATGATTGTACAATTAAATTCCCAATAGATTCTAATAAAAAAAATTGACCATTGTGGGGGAGATATGGAATGATAAAGCATCCATATAATGCTGCCTTCTTTCAATAGAAAGTTGATAAGATTGGAAATAAATTTTTTACATATATGGGAATATTATTTGCCTTTTGTTCACAAGGCATTAAGGTATATTTAATTTCTATTTAGGGTTTATTTATTCAATTGGATTTTAAATGATTTAATTGTTATTTAATATTCTAATTAAAGAAAATTTGTCTAAATAGTTTAATAAATTTTATTCTAAATTTAATATATAATATTTTTATAATTAAAATGAATATATACATATATATAAATTACTATTTTTAATTTTTAATTTTATTTGTGATGGTTATGCATAATAAAATTTATAATTTTGTAAAAAAAATATTTCTATTAATAATAGTTATTTTTTCATAAAATTTATTATATATTGTCATATTAAAAATATTTGATGACAATATAACAAATAACCCATGCAAATGGGCGAGCCTCTAATTGTTTTATATTTGAATAATGTGTGATTTTTTTTTATTTATATAAATCATTCGGTATCCAATCATCACATTAAATATTTATATAATTAATTATAAATTTAATAAAATTAATTTTTTTTAATTTAATATATATTTAATTTAACTTTTGAAAATCAGCGATCAACAGTTAAATATTTAAAAATGTTAGCGCAATATTGACGGAAAATTAAGATGAATTCAAATTTTGAGAATTCAATTAAGCCCAGTAGTTAACAGCCATAACTGAGCCATCTATAATTAAAGAGAGTTGTATTTTTTTATTTTTTTTATAGTTTGACCCATTAAATAGATAAATTTTTTTTAAAAAAAATCTAAATTTTGATAAAAATAAAAATTTATTTAATTACAATTATTATTATATTGATCAAAATTATCATATGTCACTCATCTATTTTATTTTTAAATTTATTTATTTAATTATGTTTGATTTTTTTTTAATTAATGGTCTTTTAAACACTTGGGTGAAAAATTAATTATTTAAAATCCATGTACCAAGCATATATAGTCATAGATTTTTCATTGAGATAAGCAATATATTATTTTTACTTATTAATTGAAGAAAGTCAAATACTAAAAAAAAAAAGAAGACCAAATCAAAGAGCATAAAATATATAAACTTTTATTGTTTTATATCAAACTTGTTCACTAGAAATGACTTCAAATTTTCATCATTTTGAGTGCACAACTTGATTTATATATATGTTTCAAATAACAATAATGCTATTAATTGCAATGGAAAACCTAATAATTCTTATTTCCTGAACTACTGAGATTGTAACTCATAGTATTATCTTTCTCTCTTTCAATTTTCACATCATTCGGATGAGGCATACAAAGCAGTGTACAATTAGCATAACATTTTTTATCTCGAACTTGGCATTTATCTACGCAATCAATAACACAATGCTTGAAGTCTGTATTCGAAATCGATACTAAGAGAGTATTTAGATAGAAAGTTAAACATTATAAATTACATTTTAGGAGAAAATTAATGAGTTTTATAATTTTTAAAGTATTTGGATAAAAAAAAAAATAGATTATTTTTAATATTTATCGCAAATTTTAAAAATTGGAAAAAAAATTTATGATTAACGTTTATTTTTAATAAAATTAATTATTTTAACACAATGCTAATTTTTATCCAAATAATCAAACATGATAAGAATAACAAATAATAACTTAACACCTTTCCCCACCATTGCTTGAAATAATATTTGGTCTATTCCTTTGTAGTGTTGAGTCACCTTTTATAGCATCCTTGAATTAAATGATTCATATCTAGTAATTAATTATTTTTTTATTTTTTCTTCTGAAATTTGGATTTTTTTCCCATATACAGTGTATAAAACTGACATTTTTAGTGTCCTATGACGCCTCCATATGTGTAGTGTTTGCAATGTCCTATGACGCCTTCATTTTTTTTTTTTTAAACTTAGTAATTATATACGCAATCACGAAGACAATTCTTGTGGTTTGCATTTGTAAGACATGTTAAATGATCTCATTTCTGGTAATTAATCGTTTTCCTCTATTTCTTTCTCAAATTTGAAAATTTTCCCACATGCATAGTGTACATAACTGACTTGTTGATTTTTCTATTGAAATACTGATGGATATTAAAATCTAATCGAATCGATTAGTCAAATTGAAAAAATTGAGAATCGAATCAAGAATTAGACCGATCGGTCTCTTTTACTCATTTTTTAAGAATCGAATAAAAAATTGATAAATCGATTGAACTGAACTGATTTTTACGATTCGGGTGGGTCAATTTTTTTTTTTTTTTTTTTAATTTTGATTAAAACAACATCATTTTTATCAAGTAAAAGCGTCGCCGTTTTGAGTTAAAAAAAATTAAAAGAACTTCAATAATTTTATTTCTCAGTAATTTTATTTCAATTTTACCCAACGCTAAAATCTATTTGATGTCAAAATTATGACCTTATTATACATTACCCATGAATGTTCATAACTTATTATATATATATAACTTTTGATTTTATGTGATTGAATTGACATAATAAAAAATATAACATTATATAGATTCTTGATTGATTTAATCTTAATTGCATTATATTTATTTTTATTATATATATAATAAATGTCAAATTATATATATATATGTATATAAATTTTTTTTTATTTAATCAATTTAATTCTAATCAGACTTCTGACTATTTGCTTTTATCGATTCTTTAATCAATTCGGTCTTAAAAAAATTGAAAATACTTGATCATATGTGTATATAACTGACATATTATGAAGATGTTTGAATCTATTGTCTTAAAAAAATTGAAAATACTTGATCATATGTGTATATAACTGACATATTATGAAAATGTTTGAATCTATTTAAAATAGATATGAAATTTTAAAAAAGTCAATTTTTTTTTTAAATATTTAAATGATTAATTCAAAATATCATTTTAAAATTAAAAAAAAAATTAAGCTAGATGTTTTAACTTTTCCTAAAATAATATTTTCAAAACAAAATTTTTATGCGACACCCCCTATATATTTAAAAGAGAGAAATAACCTCTTATTCCTAACTCGAGGTGAAGGCAATCCGACAAAGTGCTGACGGGAATGGCATGCATAAGGAATTAGGCGTGCTATTCTTAGTCCTTAGGGCTGGCTTACAAGGATTAGGACATTCGAGTTCCGCTTTCAAGGGTGGGCCCTATTTTCAGGGAAGACAAGAGTTCGTTCTGTCGTTCTTTTATTTTTTTTGTAAGGCTTTATAACAAGCATTTTTATTTATAAGCATTTGCCCATAACCACAGATGCATCAGCATCCTAAATATTTATCATCGCTAAATCAAAATTTCTCTCCTCTCATAGTGTTCATTCCTTCCTCTCTTCTCTCCTCTCTTTTGTTTTTTACAGGGGGAAAAGGAAGAAAGGCCGACGGAAGCATGCAGAAGGCCATCTCAACCATCAAAAAAGGGTTCCAGCTACTTGCTGTAGAGATGAAATAGAGTGAATATGAAGAAGCCTGCCATCTGCACATCGTTAACCACAGAAAATGTGTAAATAAACAGTCAGAAAATAAAATCATTTATTTGTAAAAGATACTTCTCACATAAACTTCCACACCCAAATATGCGGTCAACATACAGTACATGATTACGGTAATTTCTCCAATTGAAGAGAGGTTCAACTTCAACATATCAGGCCCGGAACTTGGTGTATCACTCCAAGAAGACCCCAAAATCACAATTTTTTTTTCTTTATTTAGGTTGTTGTCTGGTTAGGAAATTAGTTAACAAGAACCTTCAAGTCCCCAGAGAAGCTGTACAACATACTCAAGGGTGACAATAAACAGTCCACACTATCCACTAAAAGTTTGGCTCTGTGCTTTTATCAACTTGTTTAAAGCAAAAGAAGCTACGTCTATGAAGTAATGACCCGATTTATTCATTTTTTTTCTTTTCAATTTTTTTTTTGTCTCTGATATTGCATGTATAACAATACCATATCTTTGCATGGATGCATTGATCATCCAACAAGTGAACATCTAAAAATAAGCACTGGAGAAGCTCAAGCCTGGAAATATTAGTAAAGCAAAGTTGAAAAAAAATTGCTATTTTCATGCCAAGACTCAATTCAGTTCAAGTCGAGCCAAGTGAAGTTTAAAAATCTAAATGTTTAATTCCAGATTTTCCACAGACCCAACTACAGGGGAGCTATACAGTTTAAAATAACAATGAAAATTTCTGAGATTAGTTGTCAGTTTAAAAAAAAGGATGTGTGTTGACAGAAGAGGAGGTATCTGTCCCAATTTACTTAAGTGCAAACCTATTCATGGCTTAGACAGACAGGAATAGAAAAGATGAAAAAAAAAATCAGATAACAAAAATGTTTTTGGAAGCGCTGTGGATCACACAGAGATGCAGTGAGCCATACCATAGAAAATGCTGCTCCATAATAAGGATAAGCTGCTGGAATAAACCTCTCGTATTCATTGTGCCTATAGGGACGGACTGGAATCTGCTAATCAATTTTCAAAATCCCAAGGCCATAACATTAGTAGCCATACCATAAAAAACCAATTTTATGCATTGCAATTTGTAACTTGTAAGTGAAAGAAAACTTGGCAAAACTATTGACCTCAGAAAACGGCAAATCATTTTTATTAACTTAACCAGATTATCCAATCATATATGAGAAAGCAAATACCTGCTTTGATAGGGATAAGGTTGTATATCCAAGTCTTTGATACTCGATTTTCAACTGGAAAACTCCATAAACATCTGGAACCTTGAAAGCAGTATAATAGAGACCCTGCAAGAACAATGTGAATTGAGAATGTCATAAACAGAACACAAAAAAATCACATAAATAAACACAAGCTCAATAATCAAATGAAGTACATTCTTATCAGTTGATAAGGTTTTCAAAACATAGGGGCTCATCATGTAAAACTGCAATTGAACATCATCTGCTACATATGGTTCCCAGCTTGTTCCAGACCACTCGTAAATTTCAACCGAGTATTCCTGCAGCCAAAACCAAAACATTTTCCTGTCAATCAAATTTCCAATATGTACTCCTCAGGATTTAAAATAAAATATAAATATTGTAAAATGAAAAAGAGATATTACCAAGTCATCATTGATTCTGTATGTTGCAGGTTCATTTGCTTCCCCAACTTTCTGGTGTCTTACATTCACAGCCTAAAAAACATGAAACATCTTAGTATTTGTGTCAAACAGATGCCTAAAATTGTGTCACTCAACAATGACATTTCAATATTTCAGTCTTCTGCTCCAACTCTTTACTTTCCCCAATAAACTGTTACGAAGCAATCAAACATGTAAAGAAAATGTGACTGCTTGGGCATGATCCTCCAATGTGAGGAAAAAGTACGACCAAAATTGGATGCACAGTTACACACGAACACATATCCAACGCTTTTATCCAAGTCCGAGCAATAGAAATGACAAGCAACCAACTAGTGAACAGCAATGTTCACTTTCTAAGCAACATCAGGACAGGATGATTTTCAGAAATTATTAAGAGAAGAAATAGAAAAGGAGCTAAAGAAATGCAATACCTTAAGATGACCTCTTTCATGGAAAACCCATTTGCTGAGTTCAGTCAAAAATTGCTCATTACCAGATTTCTCATGTCTGACATTGTTAAAAAAAAAATGTTCATTTAGCTATTTTTGTAAGTAGAACAAGCATCAATATTATCTAAGTCATTAAATAAGATGATGATGATAACAGTTATGATAATAATAAAAAAGCCCAAATCTGAAGAATCATTATATATACATGTATATCACTTACTTTGTTGGGCTCCTTGCCTTCTGCACCCCAGATCTGAAGAATCTGGAAATCAGCCAAAGTTCATCAGCATATCAGCATGCATTAAGGAAATCTTAGTCCAAAAAGCAGCTGCAACATACCTATTGCTGAACATGCTTAATGAACCAGCAATCAAAATCCGAGCACTATTTCTTGCCTGCAAAAAAAGATAAATCTAAAGTTGTTTATATTTTGAGAGGCGCATACAGAAAACTTTGTCATGTTGAAGGCATCAAGGAAAATTTATTGCTATTTGAATCATGAAATGTTAGTTAAACCAAAAGCAAGTCAAAAAATATCTCTAAGAATATAAAATTTCAACTAAATCTCCCTATGCTGACGATAATATACCAAAAAATACATAAGCAATCACAGTTCTGTAACTTTCAAACAGGAATAACAATGAAATGGTGGTCAGAATGTAACATTTAGCATATATAGTCAAGCTGCAACTTTAAAAATGCCTTTCAACGGTTAGGACTGAAAAATATTTTACCATAGCTAATATGCCTATCAATATTTGCAGATTTGTTTGCTAATAATGGAAAATGATTTTGTGATATTTAAAATTCAAAAATAAATCTAAAAGTAGGTCATGGATTATAGTAAGTCCATATTAAGCATGTTGTTATTTTTGCAGTTTCAGATAATAGCAGGTGTCTCCCTGCCCAATAGGGCAACTGAGTGGTGATTTTTCAAGTGATTTCTCAAGAAATAGTTGTTCATAATAAAAGTTCCAAAACTTCTTTATTTGAAGTTTTAGATATTGACTTTGCCCAGTATTGTGATATAAGTAGAACAAGTAGCCATCTTGTAAGGAATTTGAGATGTGCAAACACAACAATGCCACAATTGACAGTTAGGTGCATATATCAACAAAATAAGCAAGGCAAATCCGTAAAGGCACAGAGCAAATTACAAAAGCACTGTGCCATTTGCTAATACAAAAACGTTTGGAGAAAGTGGGAACCAAAAACTTATACCTGCACAACAGATAATAAAGAGATAGCAGATCCAGTAAGTGATGGAGGATTCAACAACTTGGCCTTGGGATCAGCTGAATAGGCTGAAGGAGAGGCAGATAGAACTTTTAATACCTAGAAATAAGACGCACAGTGATCAATAGTAGAAGTTGAAATAAACAATTAGACGCTAGTTACTGCCGACAGTTATAGAAAAAACAAAATAAAGGCACCTCACCAAGCTATTGGCAGGATTTAATATATGAGCAATTCCCTGGAAAAGTATAGGAGCCTGTGGCAGGTTCATAAAAGAATTAATAAGAAATGGTAAATAAAACTGACACAAGTTATTGCCACAACTACTGAAATGAAATCAACTCTCACTCCTAGACCCATGGATGAATAAACCCAATAACCCATGTGAAAATATATAATAACAGAGACTTACCGATCCGATGTCATACAAATGTATTGAAAATTTAAAATAAAAATAAATATAGAGAGCTAATAATATCCAATTTACTGTAACTAAAAATACCTCAAAAGGCCAAACACCATAAAACAGGAACATTTGCAAAGCAGTTGGGAACAAAATACTAGACAAAAAATTCAAACAACCCAATTATTAATAGCAGCATTCATGGTTATTAGACTACTAATATTTACTTACTTCAATCTTATTGCTGCCCAATATCGCATCAGACTTAATGACGTCATCACTAGCAATCAAAGTATGATCTCCTTCCGTTTCCGAAACCCCATAGCTAGTGTGATCAATAACCATAGCCTCAGGGTCCTATATACATAAATTAAGCGCGCAAACAAGCTTTAGCCTAAGAATAACACAATACATATGTTCATATCTATATGAAAAACAGAATAAAAACCTCATCGAAATCGACGCCACACTCAATGGCAATTTCACGGATCAAATCAGAGGCATTAGTATCAGCAACAAGAATCAAATCACGACCAGAATCAACAAAATCGAGAATTGAAGCGAAATCAACCGATCCTCCAAATCCTAAACACATTAAAAATAAAGAAAGTGATCAATCAATGCATGTCCTCATTTTTCAGAAATTAGTGTTCGAGACAGAGACAGAGACAGAGATAGAAACAGAAACAGAAACTCACTCTCTACAGTGGGACAGAAGAGAATTAAAGCATCGTAAAAGTATTGGCCGTAGCGTTGAAGACCGATATTGGGATCGGTGGCGAGCTTGAATTCGAGATTGAACCGGTTTGACTGGAGCGCCTTGAAGAAGAGAGAATGTGAAGATTTGATAGCCAAGTCGTCTAACAAAACGAGGACATGGCGGTTAGTAGGTGATTCAGGATTGAAGGAGTTGCAGAGAAATGGGAGGAATTGGAGAGTGATTGCAACGAGGATTACGAGTTTTTTCGCCATTTTCTTTTTTCTGGTATTGGGTTTTAGATTTTGGAAATGAAGAGAGGGTGAGGACTGAGCAGGTTTAAGCTGTTTGGGTTACTAGTATTATGCTTAATTATCTAAAAACATCTTAAATATATATTTGAATTTTTAAAATTTATCAATTTTAAATGATAATAATTGTTGATCAAAATGCTATTAATTTATAATTTTTTTTTTTAATAATCAAACACAAATAAATTTTACAATTATCTGAAGATATCGTTCAAAATTATTATGTGATTTAATTGATTATGATTTATATATATATATGTCAAGTATAAAATATAAATTTATAATTCAATTTTAAAAAATTTATGAAATTCTTTTATATCAAATAAATTATTTTTTATTTTCTAAAACAATATAATTATTTTTTTTATTTTATGTTGATTAAATTTAATATATCTTAAATCTATTGAAACTATTATTAGTAATATCTTAAATATTTTGAGAAAATTTTTATTATATTGAAATTTTATTTTAATTTAATTGATTATGATTTTTATTTTTGACTTTATTTCGGTTTCAACTGATTCTTTATTTTTATTGGTTGAAGAAGCAAGTTGGTTTAAAAATATTAAATATGCAAGATTTATAGGCTTTCAATTTAATATTTTTATTGGTATAATTTATACAAAAATATATTCAATTTATAACTTTATTAGTGATTATAAATAAAAATAATTATTAACAAAGAAAATAAATTTATTTACCTATCTTTTCAATTTTTAATATATAATTACTTATTCCACATATTTAGTAAATTTTACTATTTATAATTATAATATATTTTACATGATGTTTACTATATATTTAAATTAATTTTTTCGGATTTTATTTAATTTTATATTTTTTATTAAATTAAGTGTTAATTTTGATTTAAAAATATTAAATATGTAATATATATAAATTTTTAATTCAATGTCAATAAAAGTTAATACATAATTATTTATTTGTTTTGTAAGTACTATTGATAATATAATAAAATAAATAAATTATAGTTAAAAAATTGTAAGTTGCATATTAGCATAATAATAGTCTTTAAAATATTAAATAATCATTAAAATAATTTTTTAAATTTTATCTTTATAAAAGCTACTAATAAATTTGTTAGTAAATTAAAATTTGTAATTTTTTATTATATGACTGAAACCAAATTTATAAAATAAATAAATTTTATATAGTATCCAGACGAATATCAAATAAAAAACTTATATATTTTGTATGCTAAATATTATTAAATTTGACTTGATTCTTGAAATAATAAAAAAATAGATTTTCAAATTTAAAAATTAAGATTAAAATTTTAAATTATAATTTAATTAAATATAAATAAATATTATATAAAATATAATGATTAGTATAATTTATTAATAAAAACAATTAGTAAATTCATTAAAATTTCAATTAATGTAAATAAAATAAATTTTCATTAAAATAAAAAACTTCACAATAAGAATTTAGTGTGTATATATAATATGTGTGAAAAAAATTATTTATAATAGTTTGGAAGATTTTAGATAATTAAACATAATAAATATAGATTTAAAATGTGATAAATAAATAATTTAATTATTTTAGAAAAGGATTAAATATTTAGTTTGAGGTAAAATTAACAAGAAAGTATATTTGATTTATTGGAATGTCTCATATAATTTCATAGGTAGATCATGGGTTTAAATTTTAAAAAATATATCATATGTTAATTTTTTTTTTTTTAAATAGTAATGAAAATTATATGATAGTTTTGAAAATTATATTTCCATATACTCTATAGGTCTTTGTCAAGTGTTCATCATGCAAATAAATTATTAATTAGCATATTGAAAATATATAATTTTTATTATTTCTCTTTAGACACAATATGAATACCATAACTATAGTTCTAAAATAGATTAAATATAATTAAATCAATAAATAATAGAATAAAAAAAGTGAAAAAGTGTGATGAAATTTTTAGATATAGTGTATGGGTAATATTATTTTTAATTAAATAAAAAAAAGTGTATTTAATAATTTCTTTTAAATTTATTATTTTATTGTTTTAGAAAAATAAGTTCTTAAAAATTTGTTATATAGAGAGTTTATATTAGTGAGATTTATGCAGCCATCATATTTTGAACAACAAGAAACTCTATCCAATACTGGAAATAGAAGCAAAATATTTGGATAAAGAACAGTAACCCACCTCACAAGTTTTATTGATCAATATGATATTACTATCAAATTGTTTACATGAAAAAGAAACAAAAACAATCAAATCACAATTTCAAACCATCTACAAATATGTAACACTCTGAAACAAGAAGCTAGAAGCCATGAACTGATAAAAGTTGGAAGTGTACAAGGCATTGAATTACAGAATCATAAGCTCCTCGATTAGCTAAAATTTACTGAGACATAGTATGCCGGTATCTATCAACACAAAGGATAATACAGAAAAAGGTGCACAAAACCAATGAAGAAACGTGGTGGATATGCAAATGAATGTTGGCTTTATCAGCACTAGCTATGGTTGTTACCAGGTACAAGTGAGAAAGGCTGAGCGAATCTCTTGACTACTGTAGCCATGTATTTCCCTTGATGCTCAGCAAGAGCCAGCTCTGTTTCAGTTGGCTGCCTTGACCCATCTCCAGAAAACACTCCTGCGCCATACGGAGACCCTCCTCTAATGGAATCAATTCTAAACATTCCAGCACCAAAGGTGTAACCAATGGGAACATAGAGCATCCCATGGTGGGCTAACTGAGTGATGGCTGTCCAGCTGGGAAAAAAAAAAGTAGATCAAACGGTTGAAAACTATCAATTTCGCATCACAAAATGATAAAAATTGCTCTCAAATAAGTAAGCATCATTACTTCTGCCGTTAAACTTTATCCATGTTAACAGTAGAAACAAGAAATGCAAGATTAGAGATCTAACACCAAGTTGTACTTCAAATTTCAGTAATATGCTTAATTTCTGACAAGCAAAAGAGGCAATAACTAACATTGCAACTCATGCATACAGGATAATTAGAAAGCTAATCATACACACTTGCAGTTAAATCATACTTCTCAAATACGTAAAGATTCAATAAAATCCAAGTGAGAACATTGGTAAGTTGGGATGCTCCAAACAGTAAGCAATGATTTTGTCTACGTTCAAATAAGTTACAGGTACAGATAAGTACTAAGCAGTGTCAGAAGGATTAGACAGAGTACAGTGGATTCTAATTTCTGAATAAATGGTTTTCTGAAGTATCAGAATGACATAATAGGAAAGCATTGTAGTTGTGTTGATCTACAATTGCCAAAAGAAGCCTAATTTTGAATTGAAATAAAAGCATTGTAGTTGTGTTGATCTACAATTGCCAAAAGAAGCCTAATTTTGAATTGAAATATCATTGATGCTTATGAGGTATAAGATAAGTTTTCTTAGGAGGAAAAGTAAACTTACGTTTTAGAGTTTGAGAGTAAAAGATCTAGAGAAGTCAACAACTACCTAAGACATTCCATATTTATGCTACTGGGAAATAAAATTAGAGGATAAAACTTTTCTAATTATTGTTACCACTCGTAAATTTCCTCCAACTTACATTATCAGTCTTCATAACGGCATACTGTCTTTTAACAAAAATTTGCACAGAAAACAATGATGCAGGAGAAAAAGAAAGAAAAAGAGCTCACAGCATCCACGCATTGGAATGGTATGATTACAACAACCATACTTCCCAAGTAAACATCTCCAGCGGAAAAGAAAAGAACAACCATGCTAGGAAATGATATTATTTAAGTGACCATTCAACAGAATCTAAGCATTTATTATAGCCTAATGTTCAGATTGTATTACTTCAAAAACAGTTTCTTAGCAGTACATTTTTATGCTATTAGATCACTGCAATTCAGCCACGCCTCTACAAAAGTTCCTTGGCAAGAGTTGTTTTGCCATCTGATCACTGCTATGTTTAGCAACCCAACAATCAAAGGCTACTACTCCACAATATGAGAAACCCTTTTATTGTTGATGAAAATATTATTGACAAAATGAAGCTAAAGAATGCCAAACTACCAAATAAAAAATTTCTTAATAAAAAATTTACCAACCATTAACTAATGGTGGTGTAAAACCCAGACACCAGTGAATCATGGAAACTTCTCGATAGAAAAGCTGAAAATCACACCTGATTTACCCTGGAATCTTGATAGTTCCAGGATGATAATTGCAAATAATTTCCAAAGCAGTTCATGAAATCAAATTTCTGGTTCCCATATGTATGCATTGCTTCAAGATATAAAAAAGTGAAAATGATATCCTATCATAATAGTCAGGAAAGCATAATAAGTTTCTTAATGGATAATGTGCAAAAAGAGCTTCTGCTGAACTATTTTCTGACACAAATATATTACTCCATGATCCTGTCAAATACTCATAAGCCTAAAAAAAAGCAACTTGAAGAGTAATCCACTCAAGCAGAAACACATCAAAAGTTATTTTTCTTAATTAGATATATGCAAGTTTCATGTCTAATGTGCAAAAATTTCTTCCAAAGCTACCAAATATATCACATTTCTCTGGCACTAAAATTAAAATCTACTTAAAGACTAATGTAAAAAAAAATATAGTGCCAATCAAATGAAGCAAGCAACCAACATAATCAAAATCCTATACTTACGCTGTGGTCTCTTGCCCGCCCCCTTGAGTGCCAGTGCTGACAAAGAACCCAGCAGGTACTCCTGCAAGCTTCTGCTCCATCCACAATTCATCCGTGGAGTCAAAAAAAGCCTTCATCTGAGCAGCCATAGACCCAAACCTTGTTGGGAACCCAAACAAGAACCCATCAGCATTGACCAACTCATTAATTGATATAACAGGCACCTCATTTGCCTTAGGGGGAACCTTCATTTGCTCCAGAACTTCCATTGGCAGTGTCTCTGGGACTCTGTACAAAACCGCTTCAACCCCATCAATGGAATCCACACCCTTCTTCATTCTTCTCGCCAATAACTCCACATGGCCATACATAGAATAAAAAATGATGAAGATTTTAAGTTTCTTGATTGCTAATGTGGTGCTATTCTGGATTGTAGTGGTTATATTTGTGGGTTGAGTTTGGTTTTGGTTTTGGTTTTGGTTTTGGGTAAGAGCAGGGGAATTTCTTTCTGGGAGTCGAGGAGGATCTTGATCAGATACATCAGTGGGTATCTTTTTCTTGCTTGGTACACACCCACCACCCTTACCCATATCAGAATTCAAAATGGGTAATAGCTTCTTCTGCTATTATCCGAGTCTGGAGCAAGAATTCAATTCTTGGTTTCTTTGTTTATTTTCTTGAAATTTTGAACTATTAACAGTAATCAAAGAATGGTTGCAACAGTTGATAGAAGATAATTGAATTCTTTATGTCAATTAATATGCTCTAACATAAACAACAAACAGCCACATCAACTAGTTCAGACTTTATAGAGATGGAAAATCAAGAATGTTTATGTGCCTACTTCCTCAGTTTTGAGGCTGTTGACTTTACTCTTCTCAGCTTAGCTGTCCTTGCTGGCATTTTGTCTATAAAATACTGTCCTTTATAAGACGTCGTCGTTTTAATCATCCACTCAGTACAACGCCTCGTTTTATTGGTCTTTGCTTAAAGCTGCTTAATAATTTTGAAAAACTTTTCATTTTTTACTCTCACTTTTTGAAAAACTTTTTCTCTCTTTTTCACATCTCAATTATCAGTTCTAAAACTGTATATATAAATATCTGTATGTATATATACACAACACATTGTGATCTGTGCTTGTCATGCATATGAAAAACTAACATTACCTGCTAAGTAATTGGTGGAAATACCATAGGAAAATTAGGAATAACTTTCTTGATAACCAAACACCGTAAACATAAATGGTATTCATCCAAGGACAAGCTTCTTGATCCTTTTGATTTCTTCTTGTCTAACTTCTCAGAAATCTGTTTTATTTGAGTTCAGAAACTTCAGATCTTTTTAGATTTAGTTTTCCTCGAGCATTTGCTACAGAATGCTACCGGGTTTCTTTATTATTCTCTGCTGCTGCTAGCATATCCTGGTAGCAGAGTTCAGAGAATAATGAAACATGGATAATGAAAATCAAAGCAATATGAAAAGTATTCTTGGAGCCACAGAAATGGCTTTTCTAACCAAATGTAGTGAGAACACAAGAATGTTAAAAGCTCGAGGGACTACTAAATAAAGTAACATAATAATCTACATGGTTTCTCTCCAGCTATGTAAACATGAATTAATGCACAACAACATAATCGAATCTCAAAAACAGCAAGAAAACACCAAAGATGAAGCATATCGGGAAACACAATGAGAAGTGTGAAGCTCCCTTTTCCGGCTTTGAAAAAGCAACTAACTTCTACACATTTTTTACTTTCAATAGGATCAGAGGTGATCAGGAAGAGTTGATATTTTCCCAACTGCTGAAAATTGTGAAGGGGCAATCAGTAATTTACCCTTCCTTCAGTGAACCCTTTCTAGACCTCTTTAGCTCCCATGGCGGTTTGCAGCCTTTATAGTGAGAGTGAAGAAACAATGAAGACAAAGATACTTCCCTTGGATGCATTGAGATTGATGATTAGCAGCTGAAGCCACTTCTTAGTCTCTTCTTTTCATTATCACATTCTTGGAAATCAGGGTTGTGCCTTATGGTGGTAGACTTGAGAGCCTCTGGGAGCATGCAATTGCATAGTGAACCTAAGGGAAGAATAATACCAGTGAAAGTGAGTATAAATTACCAATACAATCACTTTATCTTGGAGAGGATATAAGATGAAAGAAGCGGGGTAGTTGGGCCATGCAACTTGTATAAACAGTGTACAATAAGTATGATGAAACATTTATATGACGCCTTTCAAAGGAAAAGAGTAATACATCTTTAGTTAAAATTCAAGAGAAGAATAAGACAATGGGGCAACAACATGCACAAAGATTAGCCATAGGTATAGTAAAATGGGACAAGAAGTGTTAATTTGAAGCTCAAGCGTTTACAGCACATTGAAACAAAGCTTTTGTGTTCAAGATAACTATATGGTGTTCAAGGAAGACAGGTACTATCAAATACCTATTCTTGTGAGGCGATTTACCCATTTTGGTATTGAGTTCCCAGTCAGCTTGTAGCATATATCCTCAGTGAAATGGTTGCAGTTCTTAATAATCAAATGGTATGCATCACCATTGTAGAATGCACACTGGCGTTCCATGAACTCCCTAATCTGGAATGGATCTAAGCATGTTGTCCCCATGAATATTGATTTCCTAAACTTGAAACCAGGACATTGTCGAGGTTCAATCTCAAAGACACCACTGGATGGATAGTCATGGGCTCCAAAGGCATATTCTACACCATGGACTGTAAGCATCCATAAGGACAATCGGGAAAGCAATTATGTCATCCTGAGAAATCATGATATAGGAAAATAACGACAGTATAATGCATAATTGCATATTTTAGATGAAATTTTTTGCTTATATGCAACAGTACATTTAAACCAGATTCTGTCCTAGTTGCAATAATTTATCTACATGCCTGTGTGCATGTTTATATTTATACTAATTATAATCATGCAAACAAAGTTTTGGATATCCATGAAATGTGGGACAAGGATGCTATACTTTTGGTAGGGATCAAGTTTTTAGTAAAGTATATTAATACTTGAGACTTCAGATTTAGGGAAGATAGCAAGTATAATTTTCAGTGGCAACATCCATTAGCAGTTGCAAGGTTTAGGTTGAAGGTGCTGAAATTGATAAACACATGGCTGAAATAAAATGTGAGATCAGGGAGAAGAAATAAGGTAAGTGAATGGCAAGAAATCATTCATTTATAATTGATCCATGTAGTCTGTGGTTGCTAAGGAAATGTTAGCGTACTATTTTTGTGCTTATTACACTTGCAATTGGTAAACAAAATATTGAATGTTTGTTACCTCCTGAATGCATTCAACAACTTGCCAGCTAACTAAAAAAAGTGATTAGGTGAATAGGCCGAGTTGAATGAACAAGGCATTCATTATCTATAGTAAGATGTCACTAACTCAAAACTGCCATCTATACATCATTTTTAGTTTGGTTGGTTATCTAATTTGCATTATGACTCAGACTTCTAATAATCACATGATTTTGAGTGCAAACCCAAGGAATGAAGAGCATCAGATGGTCCATAACTTCAGAAAATTATAGTTCATAATAGTCTGTTCAAGAAAATTAAAAAACAAAAATGTATCTCTGGCAATGCTGTATCCCTGGTCAAAGATTAATTGTATAGTAAATCTAACCTTCTATACCAGAGTGAAATATTCCAAAGCCAGTCCAGTAGACATAGCCATTAACAGTAGTCAAGTCGTAAACATTCAGGTAGACAGGTGAGTTGCCTGGGCCATATTCTGCAGATTTAACTTTTGAAACAATGCAAAAGCTGGTTGCTGATTTGCCCCGGAAACAAAGAGGCATAACAGAATGCCACCCATTCTTTGGTCCTGTTTTCATTTTTAAAGGTGAAAGCAGGAAGACCCCTAGTTCTGACCTGCAAATAAACATACAAAAATATCAATGACTCGCTGCAACAAAAAACATGTTAAGAACACAAAAATAATAGTCAATAAATAATAAATTTGATAAAAAATTATGATCACTTTGGATTATTGTTGCCACTTCCATTCATAATATGCTTGCAGCAAATGTCAAAAATTCATGATATTGAATAAGAAAAAAGATTTTCTTCCATCATTCAGATCATGGCCTAAACATGGAATAAGTACACAGCAAAATTAACCAGATCGTAGACGTGTAGCAACTAGTAAATGATATCTTCCTGTTGAATGTGGCTGTTAAGGATCTGCTCATGAGGATTTTTAGACTTGATATTTTCTTATTTTTTTAAAATTAATTGCACCAGATTTTGCTGCATAATTTCTTATTTTCTGTTGCACTATTTGTGCTCTTTCTGTTTTCAATAAGCTGTATAAATATGAGTTTTTGATGATTAATAAAATAGACTTGACTAGTTGCAATTTTTCAACCTTAAAAAAAACCAACAGTGGTATCAGAGTTATCATTAATCTTACAGGATCTGTAAATTTGCTCAAAAGAGAAAAAACCACCATAACCTATTTTTAACCCATTTTTAACCTATTTTTTAAACCATTTTTAACCTATTTTTAAACCTATTTGGCAACCTATTTTCAATCTATTTTTAATCTTTTAACTATGGCAAATAGAAGTCTCTCTTTGAATGCCCCACAACTATTCACTGGTGAAAACTATCAAATTTGGT
>CANXYC010261376.1:0-12732 GCA_948193065.1 Aleurites moluccanus | reverse complement strand
CTAGGGTAAAATTTATGGTTGAGATTATTAGGTTAAGATATTTCAATAGTCAATGGAATATGTATATATGATATGCATGGTTATTTATTAATCTGATGAAATATGACTTGTATAAATAACATGAATAGAAGCCTTTGAGATCATATTAATGGGATGAGAGATTAATGTTTTGGTCAAATAAATATTCATATAGAAATTGATTTAGGTATTGAATGTTTAGTTAAGAAGAACAAAACATAAGTTATAATTCATGCTTGTGATGTTTGGATTAATTTAAAATTCGAGGATGAATTTTTCAATAGGGGGAAAAAATTGCAACACCACCATATGGGCATGGGTGTTAATGTTATTGATGATACCTTATGGTTTATAAATTTTCTTAAATTATTAAAGTTGATGGAGCTTACATCATTATGGATAAAAAAAATACATAGTTTAGAGTTATAAAGTAAAAAGGATCACTTTGCGCAGATGATTTAGAGATAGTAATGAGACAAAAGAAAGTGCCAGAAATTAAATAGACATGTAAGAAGTTACTAAGTATGAACTATAACAACTAAAGAGGGATTTCGATTTTTGACTAAGTTCGAATACAAATGATCCATGGTAATCACAGTGGAATCGTAAAGGGGTAAGTCTCTATGTTATGATTGGTAATTCTGAAATGTTTTCGTATTGTGCATTAACAAAAATTCGAGGATGAATTTTTATTAAGGAGGGTAGAATGTAACACCAAGACACAACCGAACTTAGTATAGTTAAACACTTTCGGGAAATTTTTTGTTAATTTATTAGAAATTATTTTCACGTACTTATATGTGTATTTAATTATTAATTGATTGTTTGTATAATAATAAAATAAATAAATAATAATAGCCAAATTAGGTTACAAAAAGGGTAGCACTTAATTGAAAAAAAAAAAATTTAGGGATTTAATTGATATTTTAAAAGGGCTAAATAAAATCAAAAGTGTAAGATTAGGGAATGAATGGCAATTTCACTCATCTTGATTCAATAAAGCAATGTATTGGTGCATTGTAATCTAAGGGATGCATGTGTAGGATGCAAAGTGCACTTTATAAGATTGCATGCATGGGATTGGGTGGAAAATCCTACTAACTATTAAAGTAATCAAACAATTTCTGCATTCTTCTTCTTCCACCAAAGAAATCAGTGAGCAAACTAGGAAAAGAAGAAAAATTTCTTCTTGCTTTGGCCATTAAAGGAAAATCAAGATTTGAAGATTTAGGGTTTTTAATCAACTTTGAGAAAAGTAAGTGTTCTTGACATCTTTTGTTTCCAAACTTGTTTTTAGATGTTTTAATAAGTTAAAAAAATATTAATTATAGTTTTAGATGAAGAAAAATCCAAGAATTGGTTAAGGTTTCAAGAAAGGAAGGTAAGGGGTTCATGAAACTTTGTGTTTTTTTTTTTTATGATTTGGATGTGAGTTAATGGAAAAACACAATATTTCATTGAATTGTTAAGTGGGCAGTGTGACTTTTGGGTACTCTTTTATTCATAACTTGAGTTTCTGTCATGGAATTGGTTGATTTTTTATTGGATATTAAACTAGATAGATAGGGCTTCATTTCTTATGAAGACCATACTGTCAAAATCGAAGGTCTAACTTGGTGGAATTTTGAGTGCAAACTGCTGGTCCCTGCTTAAAAAGTAAATAGAGCAGTCTGTGTAAATCTGATTGTAACTGAAGCAAATGAATTCTGATTGGCAATTTTCTTGATGCGTTGGAAAGATAAGAGAATAAGATAAGTTTGTTTAGAAGACACTAAATTGAGATAATAATTTTAGCTAGCCTTAAAAGTTTGATAAATATATGAAACAAAATCTGGAAATATTGTAATGTGAAATGCTTATATTTTTATGTGCGATCCCTTATGGCCGAACCTTATGGTTATGGATAGCCTAAGTATTTTATTTGGATATGTACATGGAGGAAGGGTTTTAATATGATTAAAGTGGTTAGTTAATGAAAATACAAGAAAATATTTGTATGAAGAATGGAAACGGATGAATATGTATAAATTGGTATATAAATGCATATGTGAAATGGTGTATGTGTAATTTGAAATTGTAATGGAAATGCATAAAAAGCATGAATATAGTTGAAATAACAAATGTGTATATTAGATGTCAATTACATTGAAAATGGTGGATATAGAAGGTATTTACTATATAATGGGTGAATATATACTTAATTAGTACATAAGGGTTTGACATGAAATGAAAATACGAATATAAGCTATACTTGAATGGGGATGGATAAATATTGTAGATATAAAAAATCAAGTTTAAATACTGTTACAAAGGAGATTGGTAGTGGCCGAATGCCTTAAGGCATTAAAAATGGTGTTTTAGGTGTACATGATGTGTATTGTATTGTGTGAAATGTGTGTATTGATATGTTTTATATTAGATATGAGTCTCTATATATGTTTATGAATTAATGCATCATATATTATGAGTTCGTGCATTGAGAATGATAAAAAAGTCAACGTGCCCAAAAATGACCCATAACTGTACAATGGCACCAAATTGAGCCCACCAAAATGACATAAAATGACCTAAACTTTGCAAGCCTATAAATGGAAACCCATAAAGCCTTTATAACCCAAAATTTGCCCATTTGTTTAGTTTATCCCTAAGCTTGTTACCAAGATAGAGTTCCCAAAAGTACCTAAAAACCTAAAATTTGCCTATCGCAATGGGTGTCAGTTGCGCCAACGCAATTGGACCCCAACGATTATTTTTGGAACATGATTTTATTATGTCATATATATATAAATATATTTATATTGCTATAGAGAGCCATTTTGACTATAAATGAGATGTTATACATGATATATATACATATATGTATTGGGAGACATACCCATATGGTTTTATAACAGGGCCGCTACGACGGTGCGACGGGAATACCATCGATTGTGTGCACACTGGTACCTAGGGAGGGGGGCTATATTCTCTAGTCATAAGAGCCAATCACTCTTACGTAACTATTGGGTTCACGCTATTGCGCCATATATATATTTGTTAGCACAATTGTGCATATTGGACATATTGGCCCTATTTACCTCTTATATCATATGTGATGTGACTCATACTACATGTTATTATTGTTCACCATATTTTGAACCTTTCATATGCTATACTTATAGTTCATCACTTGTTACCACATATTTTCAGTACTATTTGTTCTATCCCTTGCTATAATGCTCCTAACCTTTTCAGGTTCCGGTTCAACTTCAATGGTATATAATTTTCATGCATTTTTGTATATAACTACTTACTGAGTATTTTATACTCACCCCCGCAGTTTTAAATCTTTTCAGGTGATAGTGAGATCCAAGTTCCACAGGCTACTCTTTCTTCGCTGTGGACATTTTGACGTACATATATATGTAAATATTATGAGTTAATCTTTTATCCAAATTCTATCTAGTAGTTCCATGGTACTGTAATCCAAAGTATGAGTATTTAGGTTGACATGTATGTATGTACGTATGTGTGTATAATGATATAGTTGCCTAGTTTGCTATTAAAGCAGGTATGATATTGATGATGGTTTATGTTGTGAATTGAGAAATATGGATGAGTTGATAATGTGGAGATGGAGTTGAGTTGAGAATTGATATTTGGAAGTGTTTAATTGATAAATGGTAAGTTGGCATGTTAAAAATATAGAGGAAACTCTGCCGGATTTTCGGTAGAACATTGGCATAATGTATATGTATGAGATTTGGCATAAAGTATGATGGCTTAACTTGAAGGAACTTGTGTGTTATATGAACTATTAGTATGAATAAAGTTTATGAGCATAAGAAATGAACCTAGATGTAAACTAAAGGCATGGAACCTGTGTTGGATATATAAGCTAATTTGTATTAGGGGTTCATCGAGGTACTGGTAGCCTCAGGCGGATCCCGTATTCTTGGACCGTCGCGGCTCCCTGGTTTGGGTCATGACAGTGATGGACAGTCGGAGAGGACAATCTAGACATTGGAAGATATGTTGAGATTATGTGTTCTGGATTTCAAAGTTAACTGGGATTATTATTTGCCGTTGATTGAGTTCTCCTATAACAAGATTTACCACTCTTCTATTGGTATGACTCCATTTGAAGCACTATTGTCACGACCCACTTTTGGGCCGCAACGGTCCTAGGGCACGGGTAGACATAAGGTCATTGGAAACCCGTAGAAGCCATTAAACAGTCCATTCATCAATCATTCAATCAATTTTAATTCATTAATCAATACTTAAATCCCATTTATTGCTTATAAATTTTACAGAAAATTTGCCAGAGTTCCCTTTGTAATTTTAACCTTAATCCTGACCTAAAACTGGATCTCTCAAAAATTACACAGCTTGCATTAAAATTTTTTTTTACACTCCCAATAATTTGCTAACCTTATACCCTCAATTTCACAGGTCAATAGTCATACATAGCACTTCTAAATCTTTTTCAAAACATGAAAATTTCATTTTATTATTTACCTTTGTCAATGTCTTTATTACTTTATTATCGTTGACATTTTCAATCATTATGCATTACACATTATAATTTTTAATGCCACTGAATTATCAATTATTCTAATGTTCATACATCATTATAGTACTCAATTATCTAATTATACATAGTACCATGGAGCTCTATGAGTGGACACTTATAACCTTTAGCGAATAATATTCTACCTTGCTGTACTTGACATTCCAAGTCGGAGAAGAAATTGACTTGGAATAAGCCTTCACTATCTCATTCCTATAACAATAATAAACCACAATAGGGTGAGTACTCAATGAGTATGCATACATCATTATATATGAGATATAAGCATATGATAATAAAAGATATCAACGGTAAGCAATAAGGTATAAGTTTAAAATCAATGAAAGGTAAACATTACTCGTATCATGTAGATAAGACAGATAAAAGGATGGACTAAATGTAAACATACAGTCTCCAGTAGTATCAGTATGGACTATATGCGAATATACAGTCTCCAGTAGTATCAGTATCATAAAGCATAAGGCTGATCATACCGTATGGCCAGGACCATAACCCCTCCCAGCTAGGACATCAGTAATACAATGTGCACATCACTGACAGCATATTCCCACTACCCTATTAGAGCTATAGCTCTATCAAATTTACATGTAAAATGGGTCAAGGAAAATCAATATCAATAGCCAGTAATCATTAGGAACATTATGGTACAATGACTTTCGATCGATATGCATTAGTTTACTTGTCAATCAGTACACCAAAGGTATTGCAATATCGATAGCAATCAATAAATACGGATAAATTTCAATCTTTAGGAAGATCAAAGAATGATCATCAATAACAAAGTGACATTTAATTAAGAAAGAAACATGTTCATTGGGTCAACAAATCAAAACATGGGTATGTATAATGATGTATACATTACTCACCTTAGCTTAGAATTTGAACATTTCCCTTTTTCTTTATTCTTGATTCTTTGCCTTATCTCTTATGGTACCCATCACATCTCTTATTCATTATTGACTCTACATATCCAATTAATTTCCATTTAGATACTATTTAACATAAAATTACATTAGTTATACTTATATTAAAGAAAATTCCTCAAATTTCAAAGTTACTAGGATTTTGCCTATAAAAAACCTTACTGGCAGCCTATGTTCCATTACCCATATCTCTCTCTATACTTATCCAATTACTTCAATTCTTTTTCTTAATTAAACTAACATATAAGGTTATATTATATCCAAAATTCACATTAAAATCATTACTACTCAATTTATGGTGTTAATTTAAACTTAGGCCTATAACCAGCCCTGCTACCCTGCATTCTGCCTGAAATCCTATTCTAGCAGATTATGTTCTTTTTCTAATAACTCAATCAATACTTAATCAATTTCCATAATTCCTTTTCCTATTGAAAATAAACACATAAAATTATAACATATTCAAATTTCAGAATTTTTGAATTACTGTACAATTATTAGTGAATTTCTAAATTTAAATTACTGCCCTAAAATCTCTATCGAGACATATCCTATTTCTATGCCTATAATTAATTCTGTACTTATTCAATTACAAAAAAATTTTATATAAATTTATATAACATATAAATGAATATTTTTAATTTTAAAACTTTCTCTAATTCAAACTTTAAAGTCCTCAAATTAATAGAATTTTATAACCTATATTCTGTTAAGTAGTCATTCCGGGTAGTCTACACTTATGACCTAATATCTCATAAACCACAATTCCAATTGGAAAACCATTTTACAAGATTATAAATAAGATATAAAAGAACACTTTTAATTTTGAATACATCTTCTAATTATGTCTCTATCAGTCTGTACAAATAAAATATAATAGTATTTTCTAGAAAATCTAATTCCAGGTCAGTCACAGTCTTTATTCAATAACTCTTTCCTCACTTTGAATTTCACAAATTAATTTTAAATACATCTAATTAACATATTTATCTACAACTTTTATGTTTTAACAATCCTAAAATTCAGTCTTTAAAACTTCAGAATAATAGCCTTAAGTTACTGTCTTAAAACATAATTCAGAAACTACATTAACCCTAGCTCATTCTTATTATTTTTAACTTAATTACCTCAATTATTTGCCAAATCAAACTTTAGAACTCTTAAATACAATCAAATAACTAAGTTTAGGATGCTTTATCTTGAATTACATACTTGGATTGCCATCTCTTTTCTCCATCAAATTACTTGAATATAAGTTTCCTTCCATCTTTCTTCATCACTCTTCTTCCTCCTTCACTTCTCTAGCTATTTTTGGTTGAATTTTTTGGAATGGTTGGAAGATATATTTCTTTGGCTTTTTCTCTCCTCCATATCTCGGTTCTCCTCTCCAAAAATGTCAGCCAACATTAGTTCTCATCTTTTCAAAAGCCAACAAAAAAATTGAATATAAAAAAAATAATAGAAAATTCTAGAATTTTGGTGATTTGGCACCTTTCCAATTAATTTATAAACCAATTAACCATTTTCTATCAAAAATCTCATCCCTCCACCATTATTTTCGGCCACCTAGCTTAGTTCTAGAATACGTGGGTCCCACAACTTTGTTTAATTGCACTTTTGACCTAAAAATTTTCTTATTTGCATTTTTGACCCTAAAACTTTCTGTAATTTATTATGTCTATTATGCTTAGATTTAACCTCAAGTATAGGGAGTGAAATACCTTATTTTAAGTTGTTCTATCCTTTAAAAATAGTTCTGGATCATTTCTGGATCCCAGACAGTGGATTTTCAAAATTGCTCCCAAAGTTGCCTTTATTTACAATTTTGCCATTATTCTTATTTTTAGTGTTCCAAAATATTTTTCAACTCTTTATTCCAAAATATTTTTCAACTCTTTCTTTTCACCATAATTTCACATAAAATTAAATTATTTAATCCCTCCAGGTTTGGGTCAAAAATTCTTAAATTAGCCGGACTGCTATTTTCCCGGCAGTGTTTTCGACACCGACGATTTCCGAAAAAATATGGCATTTACTTTCTAATTGTGTCTCTAAAATTCTTTCCAATCATTTCAATGCTTTTAAACCATAAACTGAGAATTAAATCATGCATATAAGATATGATTTCATAGGGTATTACAACTATATGGTAGAAAATGTAGATCTCCAGTGTGTTGGGTGGAGCCGGGAGAGAAGCAGCTAGAGGGGCCAGAGTTGATGAGAGAGACTATGGAAAAGGTGCATATGATCAGAGATCGGATGAGGACTGTCTTCACTAGGCAGAAGAGTTATGCTGATAAGAAGAGAAAAGATGTACATTTTGCAGTTGGTGATCATGTCTTCCTCAAGGTCTCACCGATGCGGGGTGTTATGAGATTTAGGAAGAGGGGTAAGCTATCACCAAAGTTTATAGGTCCGTTTGAGATTCTTGAGAAGATTGGTAATGTGGCATATAGATTGGCTCTTCCACCTAGTATGAGCCACGTACATCCAGTTTTCCATATCTCTATGCTGCGGAAGTATGTATCTGACCCATCTCATATATTGGAGGTTTAGGATATGGATCTCAGTGATGACTTGTCGTATAAGGAGCTTCCAGTAGAGATCATTGATCGACAGGTCAGACAGCTAAGGAATAAGGAGATCCTGATGGTTAAAGTGCTCTGGAGGAATCAGCCCATGGAACAGTGCACTTGGGAGAGTGAGCAGGAGATGAGGAGCAAATATCCATTCATGTTTCAGCAGTGAGGTATGTTTTATTTAAAATCGAGGACAAATTTATTTGTAGGGGGGTAGAATGTAATACCCTATAAATTTCTAATTCACATGCATGAATTAGTTCCCAGTTTGTGGTTCAAAAATCTTGAAATGATGGGAAATAATTTTAGAGATATAGTTAGAAAACGAACTTGTTACTTTTCTGGAAAGCGGCAATGTTGGGAACACTGCCGAGAATATAGCAGTTCAGTCAATAGAAGAATTTCTGAAGTTGACCTGGAGGTAAAAGATCACCATAAAATATGTGTAATTTTGGTAAAAAAGAAGAAGTAAAAATCATTTAGGAACACTAAAAAAGTAACTAATGGCAAAATCGTAAATAAATGAAAGTTTAAGGTAAATAGTGGAAATGGGCCCGTCGGAGTTATAGAATGACTCTAGAACCATTTTTATAAATAAGTATAAATTAAAATAAACTTATTTATTCCCCACTTTAAATTCTAAATCCTAACAGAATTGACAGAATAAATTACATAAGATTTTGGATCAAAATGTGATATATGAAAGTTCGGGGAGTTAGTTGTAATTTGCCAATAGGATTTTTCTATTTATTTCACACTTAGGCAAAATGGCTTCATCTTCTTCTTCTTTTCTATGGTGGCCGAAACCCATTCCTTCCATTTGTTCTTCATTTCTTCATCTTTATTTATCAAATTCCTTAGATAATTAATAGAAAAATTGAGCCTAAACCTAGTTCTACCTATTTCCATCATTAATTTGCAAGAAGGAGCAAAGGAAACTTAGGAAATTTGGAAGAGAGGATTCGGGTGGAACATCAAAGTCAAGGTAAGGATGTGTTTTGTTCAATCTTTTGGTTCAATTAAATGTTAATTAGGTTGAATTTGATAGGTTTGGTGGTTAATTGCATCAATTGATAGTAATTGATAGGAATGCCTAATTTTACCTAGCTAATTTGAAGTTGTAAGAAAGGGTTTGATGATTTAGTGTTAGATTATGTTAATTGATGTTAGAATATGTTAATTGGATGTGAATGGGCAACTAATTGATGGTTTGTTTGATGTAGAACTCAAATTTTAACAAAGGTGTGCTATATAGCTCAATTGGTGATTTTGGGTGGAAATCTATTGTTCAAAGCTATTTGGAAGCTTTGGTGAGTCTATTTTGCATCTAATAACATGCCAAATGTGTTAAAATTGAAATTGGAAACTTGTTGTGAAAATCCACCTTTGGCCTAACCTAATGTACTATTCATGCCCTCTGATTTTGCTTGTTTTTGCCTTATTTTCTATAGCCAATTGGAGCCATTTTGATGTTGTTTATTATTGTTTCTTTGATGCCTATACTATTGTTGACAATGTAGCATGTTGTTGGTTGAATTGGGCAAGTGAATTTTGCACCCTAACCTAACTTATTGGCTTGCCATTGTATGCCCATCATGTGTTTGATGAAATGCCTAGTTCATTTTGTCTTTGGCCTATTGTTTACATTCCATAGGCCTACCATTTGAATGCCATTGTTGCCAGCGATGTTGGCATGCCAATTGGCGCGCCGATTTTCTTTACTGAACCAACTTTTGTTCCATACCTTTATTGTTTACCATATCGCTTATCATTGATTGTATATCGCATATTGCAATGCTATTTGTTCGAATTCCATTTGATTTGAAAGATATTGAATTTATTGATAGTGTTGATATCATTATTGCATAATGGTATCTATTGATATGATATTTATTTATATTGCCCTAAATGTGGTTTGACAGAGCTGCCGCACCGACAGGGTAGTGGGTACATACTGTCGGCAATGTGCACATTGATATTGATGCCCTAGCTGGGAAGGGTTATTAGTCCCGACCATAGAACCTGATCAGTCTTATGCCTACTTGATATGTGATCGACTATGTGATTACACATAGTCTACGTGTTTCAGGGCCCTATATCTGTCTTACCATATGATTCCATGACTTGATATGACCATTGATATTCCTATTGAATTTCTGATTATCATTCTATAAACTAATACGAATGACACTGTCCCATTGATCCTTTATTATATATATATATATCATTGTTCTATCTCATTTGCCTTATTATGCATATAGATTTACTGAGTATCTTATATACTCACATTTTCTTTGTTTACCCATTTCAAGAGAGGAGTAGAGTGTAGAATCCTATCATCTATCATCCGAGGATTTCTGCTGACAATCTGATGTATATTTTCTGACTTGTATTATTTTGATGTTTATAATCTAGCTGCTCCATGGGGTATGTATGGGTTAGGTAGGAAATGAACATGTATATATGATATTTGATGATATATGAGTTATATGAGTTTATATGATATGATGTGTTGATCATTACAGCAAATTGCAGTAATTTACAGAATGAATGACAGAATAACATAATGGATGATAATTAACTAAAATGGATAATATATTGGTTTATAGATTGTGCATGTGATACTGGGTTCTACGAGTGCCGATCGCCATTAGCATCTCCCATGCCCTAGGACCGTCGATATCCGAAAACGGGTCGTGACACCCTTACTTTTGTTTTGGTCCCATGGCCTTAAAGATGGCCCATGCCTTTAACACTTTGTTGGAAGATATCCCATGGCTTGGATTGTTTTCCTACGACCTTGAATTGTTCTTTCTCCTCTATAGGCATATGAGGTGTCCAAGGGCTCGACCATAAAAAATCAAGAAGCTCTATGCCCTTAGATATTTTCCCCATGCCCCTGGATGAGTCACTTTGCCTATTTATTGGATTGGGTCACTGTTGTCTTAAGACCAAGTTTTCTAAAGCTCTTCTTCTTTCCCTTTCATCTATAAACCAAGTCTTTGTGCCTCTCTAGATCGTTTCATAAATCAACTTTTATTTCATCATCCATTTCAAGATTTAAACTCTAGAGCAAGATTTCATCAAGCATATCCAAGGAAATCTAAAACCATTAGACTAGGGTTTCTTCTATTACGAACCAGGGGAAGTTAAAATACTTTAGGTAAGTTTATGTTCCTTACCTTTTGAAGTTAATTTTAGATTGTTTTAGTTCCTTTATGCTTTTATTTGTAGTTAACAGAAAGGATTAAAGACATTAAAATGGAAATGTTGAAAATGCTATGGTTTAATGAATAATGAATATACCAATCCTCTGTAATATTTGAAATTTCTTTAAGAATGTTAAATGGAGATATATAAATCTTAAATGTGGACTCTGGAGAAGTATGAAATCCTAAGAAAAATTGATTGATTTAAGTTGTGTACAAAAAAACCCTAAATGGGTTGTCTCTGTGCATATAGGTTTTGGACATTGAATCGTCTGAGGAATTAAAGCTTAGTGTGAAATTTTGTTGCTATTTGGAGGTGTGTTATTGTCACGACCCATTTCCGGATCGCGACGGTCCTAGGGTACGGAGATGCCAATGGCGATCAGCATCCGTAGAACCCAGTATCACATGTATAACCTATAAACCACAATATATCATCCATTTTATTTAGTTACCATCCATTCTGTTATTCTGTAATTCATTATGTAATTTACTACAATTGGTTGTGATAATCAATACATCATATCATATAATCATCATATAACTCATAATATCATCACAATATATATACATGTTCATTTCCTAGCTAACCCCTACATACCCCATGGAGCAGCTAGATTATGAACATCAAAATAATAATACAAAATCAGAATACATACATCAGAACTGCTAGCAGAAATCCTCGGATGACAGACGACAGGATTCTGCAATTTACTCCTCTTCTGAAATGGGTAAACAAAGAAATGGTGAGCATATAAGATACTCAGTGAATCTATATGCATCAATAAATAAATAGCAGGTAATAATGGAGCACTGGTGCCAATAGATCAAATAACAGTATACAGAATTAGTAATAGGTTACAATATATCCAAAGACCAAAGTATAGGCTCGGTATCATATGGAAAGACAGATAAAGGGATGTATGAAATCATACAATCTCCAGTAGAATCAGTATGGACCATATGTGAACATATAGTCTCCAGTAGCATATCAATATCAATGAGCATAAGATTGATCAGGTCTTATGTCTAGGACCATAACCCTTCCTAGCTAGGGCACTAATAATACAATGTGCACATCACCGATAGTATTTTTCCACTACCCTTTCGGATCGGTAGCTCTGTCAAGGCATATAAGGATCAATATAAGGAAACAACATATCAATGGATACCATTATGCAACAATGGCATCCTCCATATCAATAATGTCACAGCCCAACTTGGGAGCCATGATGGTCCTAGGGTACGGGTGATGCTTATGCTACCAGTACCACGAAGAACCCATATAACTATACTATATGGCATGCAATATAATAATAAGCTCAAAATGGCTTAACAATCTTATGAAAAATTGGGCAGCATCTCCTTTATATAAGGAGCATGCCCAACTGCTAAAAACACAAATAAACACTTCAACTATATACTTCCAT